>CM060400.1:59163327-59374447 GCA_030545235.1 Helianthus tuberosus
TCAACATATCGAACAAAAGTCACATAACCATTATTTGTTATTTGTGATGCGGGATCAAAACCTCAACAATGGAAATATGTATCATGGAAATCTGTCGACGCAACAACTCCCCATTGATGAGGTAAAGTATTCAACAAAAACCACTCATAAGGGGTCTTAGCCCACCAACCATTATGGACCTTTTGCTCGGTTTTGCCTATAAAAGAGTAATGGAGAGGAACTATTCCTCAACACATACATTTTTCCACCATGTTGATGCAAGAATTGCCAAACCAAAGTCCCAACCAAAACCTTTAACCCACTATTAAGTTATTAACATGTTATTGACTAAATAGACATAAAAAACGTGAAAGTTAGACTCAACAAACACAAGGTTAATGGTTTTTTAAGAGTTTGATAAAATTCACTTCCAATAGTCATTAGTTTCTTAAAGTGATTAACACACACCTTGAGGTTATCCAAAACATTAGGGGGGGGGGGGGGGGTTAAAGAACCATTAAACATCCGTTTCCCCCAAGTTATGATGCAAGAACTTAGCCACTCATGGCTATAAAAGTAAAAACATCATCATTATTCATACGACGTGTACATGGGACCTTCTTCATGAACTTCATTACTAGTACCACTTTCTTTGAGATTGTAGGATTCTTGTTGTACCCTGTTAAATTCTTCCAAACCTACATGCCTTTCTAATAAAGTTATGGATTGCCATCGATGCTATCACAATACTCACTTGATGCTTGTAATTGTAGTTAACATGCATATCTCTCACTAACGCCCACCTAGCTTTCCACACTCCAAAAGTTTGTTCAGTGATATTTCTCAAAGATGAGTGGTGATACTTAAATAGGTAGATGATAACGAATGCTCATACCTTTGTATGGAGCAAGATACCCTTTAGTATTTGGGTATCCAACATCAACAATATAATATTTATCTACAAATAAAAAAACACGTGTTATTCATTTCAAACAAGTGTTAAAAACATAAAAAATGCATTACTAAAGAATTATACTAACCACTCGTTTGATGTGGAAAATGAAGCTCCGGTCTCTGTAAGGCTTCACCTAAAATTCTTGTGTCATGCACAGTCCCCTCCCATCCAGCCCATACAAATGTAAAGAACATGTTAAAATCACACACAACCATTATATTTTGTGTAGCGTATCCCTTCCGACCAATGTACTTCGCTTGATTGCTCTGTCGAACTGAAGCCATCACGTGTGTCCCATCTATAGCAGCAATGCAATCCTACAAATACAAAAAGATATCATAATTAAATCATGTGTTAATGTTTGTCCACCATCAAAGTAATTGGAACATTGGATAATAGCTTGAACCTTGGATTATACTGAGGATTATTTAATATATATTCGGGTACATCATCATTATAGTTTGCGACTGACCTAATGATGCTGGCACTCATCTTAAACACAGGTGCCAAAACTATATGGAAATGTCTGTGAAGTGTTTCCCTGGAATGATTAAAGGGTTCTTGCACAAACCTATTTGTGCATCCATGAGCCAAAGTCATCAAGAAGATAACGAACGACTACTCAATAGACATATTACGTGTTTGTTTCAATCCGTAATTAGTAGCGAGATCCGCGCATAGCTGTCTAAAAACAGGCTCGTGTAGTCTAAACATTTGATAACACTGTCTAGCATGACCGTTTAATATTTCATTAATAAATATGTTCCCTGTGTGATCTGTAGTGTGACATGGTGTTCATGTGTTACGCAAGTTACAAGCTATTTTTATCCCTTTTACAACTATTTCACATAACTCTTTGAACTATGTATCCTCGTCCACCAAATATTTTTCATCACCATTATATAAATTAGAATCGTCACTATCAATGTAAATTAAGCCACTTGAGTTTTTTGGTTTTGCCAGAGCGTTTAGCAAAACCAAACGAGTCAAACAGAAAACAGATAATCCTGAAACTTGCTTTGCTAAGGTCTCCATCTTTTCGTTGTCACCACCACTTTGGTTTCTTGATCTTCAATTGTTGTTGTTTTTTATTTTACAATTACAAAGAACAAACTAAAAATATCCTATCCTATTACAAGAGGCTTCCAAAACATGCTAATAAATACAAGTTTAATGAAACAATAAACAAAAACTAATACATCATAACCATGGTTCAAGGGCTTGATTTATATACCACAATCACAATAAACGAAAAAGGTGACAATCTTATATCAAATAAAGTATTGATAAAATAAAACATGGTTGCAATTTAAAACAGTCGTTCAATTTATTTGCATAAGTGGCTCAGATACCATTGTTTGGATTCATACACATGTTTTAAATTTTAATCGAATGATGGAAGCGTGTATACAAATTGTGACATTTGTGAAAATCCCGATAAACAAAAACTGTTGATCCCAGATAACAATGCTCTTTAACTAAATTTGGCAAGTGATTTCAACAAGTATGAAAATAATGTGCGGAAATGGAAATCAAACTTTCAAGAAACACAACTAGAGAATTTTCAAGTTTATATCACTTAGAAAAACAAGGTTTACAAGGTGATTGTGTGGTTATTAGCTAGTATAAACAAACACTTTAAGAATTCTGTAATGAAGGGTAATGGAGTTTTATTGTATGTAATGAATGCTTGGCTTAACTGATTTTCTTTCGGTGGTGACTTCTCTATTTATAGAAAGTCTTTGTCATAAATAAACATTTGTTTATTAATGCACTTGCTCTGCATAAAATAGCTTTTTGACATATTCATAGAATCCATCAAGGTCAACTTGCTACTTTACAATTGTGACAGAGCCTTATCTTTTAGACAAGTTGATGATATGCGCCAAATGCAACATATAAATTATATCGAATAAGGTATAAAAAACAACCCTTTTAGTACTAATGTTGTGAAAAGTGTGTTTCTTTATATACTTTTGATTTTCATGTTTAAAAAAGCTTAAATGTACAAAAAGAACAAATTAACGGCAAAAACTAACATGAATACAAAAGAAGGGAAATTGATACAATATACTAACCCTCCGAGCTTCATCCCAAGACCAAAAACAACAAATCCGAAGACAAGCACGGCTCGTGCCTGCCGGGCATGGGAACGTGCTCCACCCAAGATTCCAGGAAGAAGAAGACAAACAGAATCACACAAGAGACACGGGTCGTGGTCAACTTCTAGATATGAAAATCTTGGATAGTACAGCAAGTATAATGGCCACGGGGCGTGTGAGCATCCGGACTGACAAGCTCATTAAATGAAGATAGAGAAGAAGGAAGGCAAGGGGTCGTGCCCACCAGGCACAGGGCCGTTTAAAGCTTCTATTTTCAGCTATAAATAGGGGTGTTTGGTTCAATAGCAATCCATCACTTGGCAAACCACTTCTCTCACATCTTCCACCACTCCACCACCACAATACCACCATCCACCACATTCATCCATTATCCATCTCTAGAGTGTGTGTAGTAGTCTCGGGATCCAAGATTGATCATAAGCATTTTTATCAAACAAAGGCCATGCTTGGCTAATCTCTTACATCACTTGGTGAAGACAAGTCATTTATGTATTACTTTTGATTTCCAATCTTTGGTTGACTTTTTAATTGGGTATGTATTAATGACTTTAATAACTAGTTTTTTATATTGAAAGTGAACTTTATTCTATCATCTCTTCATGTTTCGTTGATTCACTCGTTCGTGTCTTTACGTTCTATATAAAGCGTGTTAAGTGCCTTGAAGGGGGTTAGAAGGGTGGTATGGGTAAAGTTCTTGCCTCGATTAGTGTATAGATCCTACGAAGACTTGATTCAAGCTTATTAGGACTTCCTTTAAGGCAGATAGCATCAAATCAGGGGAAGTAAGAACGGCTTGAATCCCTTATAAATAAATTACTATTAAAACTTTAAACCGGCCTTACGGGACTGTATCCCTGCTGACTCGGACCAATATGGTCGAGGGTAGCGTTGCCTCAAAAAAAAGGGACATGCCACGTTTTTCATTAATAATGTACTTAATTATCATTCAATATTCCGGCCTTGCGGGACTGTATCCCTACCGACTCATACCAATATGGCTGAGGGTAGTGTTGCCTCCAAAAGAGGGACATGCCACTATAACTAACACAATCTCTTAAAAAACCCAAAGTGCGAAAATCATCAAAGGATACATAAAAGATGAGTCAGAGCAAAGTGATTCTATCTTGTCTATTTGTTTCTTTATTTATTTAGCTTCTTTATTTTACTTATTAAAAACCTTTACTCAAAATTTGATTAGATTAGACATCAACGATATTCCGGTATTAAAAGCTCTTGTGTCCTTGGATGACCTCGATATCTTACCATCACTATACTACGCCAACAATGGTGCACTTGCCCTAGCGTGTTGTAGAGAGTGATAGTGTTATATCATGTTTTTTTAAATTTAAAACTTGATAAAAGAGAGTAAAAAAAGTACTTAAAAAGATAATAAAAATCATACACCCTCGCTCCACGTCAAGTTTTTTGCGCCGTTTCCAGGGACACAAGGATTTTAAGAAAGTTTAAAATCGGCAGCCTAATCATTTTTATGCTTTTCTAATTTTTCTTTTTAGGTTTTTCTTCTTTTTCTCCAATTTTTCTACTTTATGCAGGAATAACACGGGGTTGTGTTTGATTAACACCGGGCCGTGTCAGACCTATAGTATCTAGGAAAAGTTGTGTTCTTATTACTAGAATATTAAAACGAGGTCGTGTTACAGGAGCACGCGGCCGCGTCAAACCTCCAGTTTCTGAGAACCTGAAAACAGAAACTTTTTCTAGACATGCTACTCTTCTGATCTGACATTTTTGTGTTTTTTTTTTCGCAGAAAGTCACGCAACTCTGTATAATTCATAGAAAACACGACCTGGTGCATGACCTCCACCTCCGACAAAGACATAGAAGTGCCACTTGAAGAACCCGAGCGCTTTTTAAGGAGAAGACTTCAAGCTAAAAACCGAACAAAAGGCCTCAACCTAAAACCTCCCCATGGCGGATCAACGCACTCTCATGGATTACCTAAGGCCTACGGTCGGTAATCTTGGAGCCGCTATTAACCCTCCTAATGTCGATGCCAACAACTTTGAGCTTCAACCACACCTAATCCAAGTGCTCCAAAATTCTGCCACCTTTCACGGCCTACCCGATGAAGATCCCCATTTACATATTACCAACTTTTTTGGAAATATGTGACACCTTTCGGATCAACAGAGCCTCCAACGATGCTATCCGACTCCGTATGTTGCCCTTTTCCTTTAAAGACCAAGCAAAAGCTTGGCTAAAAACCCTCCCAAGTGGGTCCGTGCACACTTGGGATGAACTTGCCCAAAAATTTCTCTACAAATATTTCTTTCCCGCTAAAACCGCCAAACTCATGACCGAGATTAATTCATACTCTCAAGACAACAGGGAATCTTTGTACGGGATATGGGAGAAGTTCAAGGAGTTATTAAGGAAGTGTCCTCATCATGGTCTTGAACGTTGGCAACAAGTGTCCATTTTCTGCAATGGACTCTTACCACACACATGGCAAATCCTTGATTCTAACTCCGAGGGACTCCTTGGAAATCGGCGTCCCGAGGAAATTTATAACCAGTTGAGGAAATTGCTCAAAATAGTTTTCAATAGCACACTCCAAGGGGTTCAAAATCCATAGCCCTGTGCACCCATAAAGTGGACGAAATCACCTCTTTACAAGCTCAAATTGAAGCCTTAACTACAAAAATAAAGAAACTTGAATTAAATAAAATGGTTTCTATCATACTTGTGAAGGATGTGGCGGACCACATGAAAGATGGAGTTGTATGAAAGATATGGAAAACCAAACGGATGTGATGAATTACCTCAATAACCATCCACGACCATCGGGAGCCCCAAGCAACTCCTTCACCCGCGAGTGGCGAAATCATCTCAACTTTGGTTGGAGGGAATCGGGAGGTAATAACCAACAAAATCAACGATCTAACTTTCAATAACAACACTGAAATGAGCAACAAGGTTTCCAACCACAATAAGAAGGAAGAGAAAGACTTGAGGATTTCATCACTCGTCTTTTCTCAGAATCTGAAAAGAAGTATTCGGAAAGGTTCCTACAAACCGAGGCCGAAATTAGAAACCAACATGCTAGTATGCAAAATATTGAAAAAAAAAGTAAGCTAACTTGCCCAAAATTTCTCAGAAAGACCACAAGGAACCTTGCCTAGAAACACCGAACCAAACCCAAAAGCCTAAGTAAACGTTATCAATTTGAGAAACTGGAAGGTAGGACCCGATAATGAACCAACATCACCCCAAACCACTACACAACCCACAAACACACCCATAGTCAATAACCAAGAAAGTACTCAACCCCAAAATACCGAACCAACCAAACTACCACCGATCCCTTACCCTAGTCATTTACTACGGAAAAAGACCGACGAACAATTCACCAAGTTTGTAAGCTTACTTAAACAACTTCACATCAACCTCCCTTTCGTGGAAGTCCTCACACAAATGCCAAAATACTCCAAATTCGGAGAGACTTCCTCACTCACAAAAGGAAGATTAAGTCAATCCAACAAGTCAACTTGAGTGAAGAATGCTCGGCGGCACTCCTCAACAAACTCCCCCAAAAGAAGATTGATCCCGGAAGCTTCACCATTCCTTGCTCCATTGGAGGATCACCAATAAGCAACGTGCTTGCCGACCTAGGGACTAGCATCAACCTAATGCCCACCTCTATGTTCAACCGAATCGAACTAGGAAGCCATATCCTACAAGGATGAGCATACAACTCGCGGATAGGTCGGTAAAATACCCTCAATGTTTCATGGAAAATATCTTGGTTAAGGTTGGGGAATTTATTTTCCCGACCGACTTTGTGATCCTTGATATGGAGGAAGACACCGAGATCCCACTCATATTAGGACGGCCATTCCTTGCCACCGCACGGGCCATGGTGGATATGAGTGACGGAAGACTAACACTGAGGGTAGGTGACAAGGAAATAAAGTTTGAAGTGGGACAACACGTGGAGGATGACCCGTCAACTACATCAAAGCAATAGACTCGAGCCTAGACTACGCCCTTAACCAATGCAACTTGGGATGCAAGTCATCCTGCTCGAGTAATATTTAACCGACTTTGGGTCTAGCCAAGGACCCTTATAAACGTGGCGCACCATGGAGGCTTTTATTTTTAAGTTTTCTCTTTGTAGGAATAAAATACCCTCAAAAGAAGGATGAAAATGGCCAAAGGACGTTGAAATAGCACCCCATGCACGTAAACAGATGTCTCCCGACGCAAAATCTTCAAAACAGTAAGTGCAGCACGGGGCCGTGTAAGGTAAGCACGCCCCCATGCCTCAAGTCTGGAGAAAATAATTTTGATTCTGGAACTTTTACATGAGGTCGTGTCCAATAAGCACGCCCCCATGTTTGTCTTCTAAAAAAATCTCGTTACTGGCACTTTTGACACGGGATCGTGCCTGCCGGACACGCCACCATGTCTGCCTTCTGGATATTTTCACAGAAGTCATGGTACTGGCACTTTTTACATCGGGTCGTGTCCCCCAAACACGCCCCTGTGTCCAGTGTCTAATTTTTGATAAATTTGTTGGTTTTAACCCACATTTACATATTTAATCAAATCTAACCAATTTTGGACACATTGAGGACAATGTGTAATTTAAGTGTGGGGGGACTTGAATTTGTTTCTCTTAAAACAAGCCTTACACAAAACTTTACTTGGAACCGCTAAAACACCCCAAATCTTTTTCAAAAATATTTTTTTTAGTTTGTTTTGTTTTGTATATAGTGTAAGTTAGAAAACCAAGTTCAAAAAGTTTAAGTTTTCACAAATTTACAACTGATAGCGCCGTGATAAAAAGAACCGTATACGAAAAATTCATACAAAGGCATGGCAATCATTTTAAAATTTGATTGTATATATGTTTTCACACTTTTACCATGTTCCCACAAATTGTTAGCTTTGAGCCTTTACAAGCATTCAATATCATATCTTTACTAAATGCTCACTTTTAATTTCTAGTGTGAATAGCTGATGCGTTTGTAGCGTTATATATTTTTAGTTATATTTTAAGCCCTTTTTAACACTTTAGTCAAGTTTTGAATTTATAAAACACGATATTTTACTAACACTAAACACACATATGGGCAAGTGCACCCATCGTGAGCGTAGTATAGCATTGGTAAGATACCGAGGTCGTCCAAGGACACAAGAGCTTTTAGTACCGGTTTATCCTCAACGTCTAATCAAATCAAAAGTTTAGAAAAAATTTTAAACATGAAAATAAAAACTAAAAATGCTGAAAATAAAAATAAAATAAAAACAGATAGACAAGATGAATCACTTGGATCCGACTCGCCTTTAGTGTAACATTTGATGTTTTCCGCACTTTTGCACTTTTTAAGAGATTATCTTAGTTATAGTAGTAGGCCCCTCTTTTGAAGGTGACGTTACCCTCAACCCAGTAGTTTAAGTCAGCAAGGATACAATCCTAAAGAGTTGGATTATTGAAAGATAATTAACTAAGTTATTAATGCGTAATGTGGTAGGCCCTTCTTTTGAAGGTGACGTTACCCTCGGCTAAGTGGGTTGAGTCAGCAGGGATACAATCCCAAGTAGCCGGGTTAATGTATTAATAGTAGTTTACATATGAGGGGATCAAGCCATTCGCACCCCCGCCATCTAATACCAGTGGGTATTGAAGGAGGTCCTAGTAAGCTTGACCCAGGTCCTTGCAGGATCTATACACTGAACAAGGCAAGAACCTTACCAAACCATTCCCTTAACCCCTCGACCAGGTAGCCAACATATCTCTATATAGACCGTAGATATATGAATGGTGAAAATCTTTTATTTTATATAGACAGTAAAATAACGCCAAGACACCACGAACAAATGATAAGGAAGTTTCACCTTCAACATAAGAAACTAGTTATTAAAGTCATTAATACAAAACCAAATAAAAAGTGCGAAAAGATTAAAAAACAAAAGTATTACACTAAATGCTTGTCTTCACCAAGTGATGTAAGAGACTTAGGAAAACATGGCCTTTGATTGTCAAGAACTCTTACTATCAATCTTGGATCCCGAGACTACTACACACACTCTATGAAGGATGATGGATGATGGTGGTGGATGTGGGTGTTGTGATGGTGGTGGAGTGTGGGTGAAGTGGGAGAGGGTTGGTTTGCCAAGGGATGGTTTTGAAGTGAACCAAGCACCTCTATTTATAGCCTGCACAGAAGCCCGGACACGGCCCCGTGTCCGGTGGGCGCGGCCATCTGTCCATCCACTTTCTCTTTCTTCATTAATTGCAGTTTGTCTGTATTAGCTCCACACACCCCCGTGTCCGCTGGGCACGGCCCCGTGTGCAGAAGCATATCTGTACTATCAAGATTTGCTTGGATTCTGCGAATCTTAGTGTTGACCATGGCCGTGTTGAGCTGGGCACGCCCCCGTATTGGGAAATAGAAGCTTCTACAACTTTGTCTTTTCTGCAGACACCTGAGCACACCCCTGTGTCCGTTGGGCACGGGGCGTGTTCAGCCTTCTAATATCTTGTTGTTGCTTGGGAAGATGCTGTCGAGGGGTCGGGCATGCCATGTTTATTCCTTTTCTTGTATTTATGTTAGATTTGGCTGCATTTTTGCTTCTTTTGTTCATTTAAGCTAATTTAACCCTGATAATACAAAAGGAAGACAAAAACACACTTTTTCCAACATTAGTACTAAAAAAGGGTTAGTTTTATGCCTCATTTGATTTAATTTATATGTTGCATTTTACACACATCAAATACCCCCACACTTGAATCTTTGCTTGTCCTCAAGCAAAACTCTTTTTAATGTGGCTTACACACCCAAATGGAATGGGTAGAAGAGAAGTTTTTGGGCTTGTCTTAAGTGTCGGGATTCCAAGATCTTTACTAGGGTTTATTTTTATGTTATTTACAATCCTATTCGTTGTAATTTATTTAGAATGTTACATAAGAGAAATTACTTATTTGGGCATAACATGCCTCTTTAAAGTTCCATTTATATACAAGTTCACATACCACACGGGAGATCACTCAACACTCGACCGAAGATGTATTTTTGTGAAACACTCGAGACTGGCATGGAACTTACTTCTACCTTATGCTTGCCAAGCAATCAATCCTCCTTTTTAACTAAAAACCTTTGTAAATATCAAGAGGACTTGGGGAAGGGTTAGGCTTGGGTTAAAGGTAGGTGGTTTTGGGTTAGTGGTTAGTAGAAAAGGGGCAAAAGGCGTAAAAAACGTCGGTCGTCATAAAACTTTTTATTTTTGTGACTTTTTATTCAAAAGAAGCATTTTCAAACAAAGTTTTTTTTGATGAACTTGTTTGTTTATTGCTAGACTTCATTCATTTTTTTTTATTTTTTTTTTATAAGGAATGTCACATGAAGACCGAGCTTTTTACTAAAATAAAGGGTTTAAAATGAAAAAGGGTTTTTGGTGGGTAAAGGGTGTTTGTTGTGTGGGTTTAGAAATGAAAAGGTTTAGGCTCAAAGGGGTTAACTAAGGGGATTTTGGGTAGGTGGTAAAAAAAATAAAAAATAATGGTGTTGAAAAGAAAAAGGGTTAGTCCTAATGCCTCCATCATTTACTTACTTGGGTTTAAGTTGATAAGGACTGGGAATGCATCGCTATGGCAAGTTCTAGAGTCGTAAGAAACCAAGCGGCTATTCACACAAGAAACGAAAGATGAGAATTTAGTTTAAAGATGTGTATTTATATGCTCAATAAAGGCTCAAAACTCACTTTTAGTGGGAATGGGTTTTTAATGTGATCAAGTATATATAATTAAATTTTAACTAGATTTGTCATGCCGTTTCATAATTTTCTTATGTTGGTTCTTTTTATCACGACGCTATCGGTTGTAAATGTGTAAAAATATAACTTTTTTAGAACTTTTTATTCGCAACTTAAACCAGGACAAGTAAAAAAATGAAATTTTTTTGAAAAAATTTGGGGTGATTAGCGGTTCCAATAGAGTTTTGTGTAAGGCTTGTAATTAGGACTTGCAAAATTCAAGGTTTTAGCATCCCCCCCCCCCACACACACACACTTAAATTACACATTGTCCTCAATGTGTCCCAAAAATAAGTTTTTAGGTTGATTGAATGTGTAAAAAGGGTGTTAAAAACAAAATTTTATGTTACTGGGCATCTGGACACGGGCCCGTGGTGACCGGGCACGACCCCGTGTTCATATTGCCAGTAACAGAAGGCTGGGCACGGGGGCATGTTCAGCGAACATGCCCCGTGTCCAGTTACCTGAACTGGGCGTTTTTCTGCAGAACCTTGAGCACGGGGCGTGTTGGCTGAGCATGGCCCGTACTGAACTTGCGGTAATGAATAAAAATTGTCAAGAGGCTCTGTTTTTGTGCATAGGATATTGGTTCAAGTTTCCCTTAGTAGCCTTCACCATCCCGATTGTGTTTTATCCATTACAACATCATCCAAACACCAAATAATTAAAAACCATCATTCATTAAAGAGGAGATTATAATAAGTTCCTAGAAAATAAAAGCATAAACTAAAACTTAGATAAGTAGGTCAAGAAACACAAGAAATCTAAAACCGCAAAGAAGTCCTAGCCTATAGTTTATTTTGTAGGTCCCGATTTCTGAGGATCGATAACGAAACCAAATCTCTTGTTTATCGCAAACACGGTCACGAGTGCGGAATCCCCGTGACTATGCCAAACCAAACATAGATAGTAACTACACGATATAACCAATGAATCACAGTCAATTGATTAAAAGGATGAGAACAATGATCAAACAGATACACACACAGTTTGACACTAATCTTTCAGACAGGGTATGCTCTCATAGTTTCAAAGTGAAACTATGTGGTGTTTATATAGGCAGCAGACACAAGATATGACGAAACTAGAAAGGGGGCCGACGAAACTTCAAGGGTTGACGAAACTCCTATAGTTTCGTCACTTATGGAATTTCATCACACAGGGGGTTTCATCGTGAGGGAGTTTCATCATGGTGAAACTTAGAGTTTCATCATGGTGAAACTTGGAGTTTCATCATGGGAGTTTCCCCATGTATGTCTTTGATGAAACTTGGGAGTTTCGTCATAAATGGGCTCGATAAAACTTGGAGTTTCATCGAGGGCTGCCAAACAGGATATGCTGCAAACTGTTAACAGTTTGCTGCAGACCGATATAAACACACAAATAGACATAAACCAAGTATGCAACATGCATTGTTCATTTATACTTTACATTACAAACGAGACAAACTTGTCGAACCCAAGTAGGATAGGAGAATATCCGACTTGGTCTTCATTCCGTTAAAGTGTCGAATCGAACGTGCTGCGTCCACACAAAATGTATCAACAAACTCCCCCTTGGACTCTGCTGTGATGGTTCGTCTTCCATGTCTTTCATGTCGGAGGATCTTCAAAGTCTTCACGCGTCGTAAGCAGAAAGTGTATCAACAAACTCCCCGTTTTATTTAGGAAGTGTGTTAATAAACTCCCTCTTAAAATAAACTCTCCATTGAGTTATGCTCGTGAATCTTTTGATCGTCAATTCTTCAAATCCTTTTGGTGTTGATGAGGGGTCATCAGCAACTCGATCATCTTTATCCTTTGAGTGCCTTCACGTCGTGTCTTCATTCCAGAGCTCGTCTTCTATCACGTTCTCTTTGCCTTTAGCTGGATTGAATGTAACATCTACACATGCAAGAAAGCTAAACGCGTAATGAGAACAAACGCTTGGAATATAGTTAACATAAACAAACGATACACATGTGATCAAATCTCAATCAAACACCGACCGACAACAGTTTGAAAGTTTAGAAAATGTTCAGTTTTAATCCTTTAACTTTCAAAATCTGTCAAGTTTGACCGTTTATGAAGATGCAATTGTTTTCCGGCTTACGATCAGGATTTTGGGTAGGATAGACTCGAGTTCCAACATCGGTCAATCAAAAATAAACTAGAAGCAAAATCTTTTTGGCTTTTATAAAGTTTATATTAAAACACACCTAAAATCTTTTTGGAATTTTGAATATTTGAAAAGTAAAGATGGAAAGCAATAAATAAATATAAACAGAGATGCAGAAACCGAAAGCAGTAAACAAATATTTACAGACATTCTTTTTGTGAGTTTCGAGGGTAAGAGAATCATATCAGTGTACGGTCATGCCAAAGCACTCTTGTTGTTCAGTTGGTTAATCTTTAGATAAGCATCCTACAACAATTATCGGTATTGTTGTCCACATAAGCTTAACTGATCAGATGTAATCATGGCGAGGGGATACGATTAGTGTATGATTTATACTTACCAACTGGTGTTCATCCACACACGACACATTCCCGTATCAAGGTATGCACGAGAGTTCATCTTACCGGTGAGTATACCGTTTATCATCTGTTTTGACGTATATGAAAAATGTGAGATACTCACTTATTTTGATTGAAAACAAGCCCTATGTGATAGAATCACTTATTGATGAGGAACTTGATTTTCATATGCATGAGGGCACAGGAGAAAGTCCGTGAACAGGTCAGTACAACGTACAGCAGAGAGACGAACTTGACTCCCGGATAGATGTGATATTTTATCACTTATTTTGTTTGGACATGTGATTGTTGATCACTTATTGAGGTCATATGCAATATGTACACGTATGTATAGTATCATGGAAGATCTAGACTTTAAGTCTCCGTTATTTTTCGGTAAAAGATACAACCATGATACCCAGATGATTAGACAGCATAAAGACCGAATATCTCAGAACCTCGACAATCAATCAAACGAAATTTCGGTACCAAGACCATATGCCAATGAGTGGTTCCCACACAGTCTTCGGTTGATTTAGGTTTATATCACCCTGCACACTTTAAAATGATTGTGAGCCTACCGATACATCTTATATAGAGCTACTTATCGTTTTTCATTTTAAGTTCAGAGAGGTTTGGACAGACCACTGATGTACTATCATTTTCTCTTTTGCTCGCCAGGAAACTCATTTTTGTTTTTCTATGGTTTTTGAATTTTCAAATTTTGGATTTACTCCCCCTAAAATCAACAAACTATGATAAATTTTAAAAACACAAAGGTATTTACAAAAAAGGATTTCCCGATGTTGGTTAACTCATGTTTTGCCTTAATGTCGTTTACCAAAATTAATTTTAATGAGAATTGATTTATAGAATTCTGGAAAAATCAGTTGGCACATTAGTAATCGGTGTCGACCATGACAACAATGAGGAGTTTCAAAGTGAAACAATCACGTGTGAGGTGATATTCGAGATCAACGTGTCAGGTCAAAGAGTGTTGTACGAGATGATATAATTCATACAGCAGCTTAAATATCGACAAGTATAGGAGAGATTAAAAATTCAAAACCGTATCCTGCAACTGCTTCGTGCATTGCCAGGAATCTGAGCACTCTCCTAAACTGGATATCCACCCGGTGTGGATTTCAAGGTCGATTTTTCAGCTACTTCAATTAACCGAGAAATCTCTTCACAGCAACAAGATCATAAACCTTTGGTCCGGCTGGTCTTCCACATTGCACCAGCGAAGGTCTTTCACTTTCTCTTTGAGAAGTAGTGTGCGGTTGTTCAATCCATGCCAAGGCGTCCGCACACCAGGTTGGTTTGTTCAACAAACACATTCTCTTCAATCACACCTCGAAGAAATGTACACTGCACGTTCATTTTGTTGGTTTTGAACTTCAGACGTGCTGCAGGTACGTACATTTTGATTGAATCTATCCTGGGGACCCGATTAAAGCCTTTAACAATCAAACTTTGAATTGATTTCCATTTTGCCAAAGCTTTCAATTTCTTTCCTCAGACATTTCTTCTTCTCTTTTTCTCTCTCCATCAAAGGAAACAATTTCTTTTGTCGCCGATCTTGTGCATGGACACTCCGCTATCAACAATCCGATGACTATCGATAGTTCATCCTGGAACATCCTGCACACTCACTCAGAGATTAGTTAGAGAGGGGGACCCAAGCCTTCATAGACTTGGGTCGTCCCTGTTCATCGACAAAGGTTGTTTCAACCTCGCGATAACCTGGAACTAGTGAGACTCCCCCTGAAACTTTATCCGTTTTAGGTTTCCAAGCTTGTTTCCGTTTATCAGATTGTGTATTATGTGCAATTTCTGGTTTTAATGGTTGTGACAAACTAGGTTTCCTTTTAACAGATTTTACTTCCGTTTTGACAGCCTTTTCGATCACCTTCACATTTTTATGTCGTTGTTTTGTTTCTTGCTCTTTAATAGTACGTTTATCATTTTTGGGTGAAACATGACGACGTTGTTGGTGACCTTGTTCAGAAGGGGCTCTTTCAACAAAATTTGCTTTTGGAGAGTTTGTGCAGTTTTTGATAATGTGTCCAAACTCCCCACATTTGAAACACGATCTCCTTTTGACAAACTTAGGAGATTCTGTTCAATGGCCTGACGTTGAACTTGTAGATCCAGAGGTACTAGCTTCACACCCGTTTGTGTGTTGGGTGTAATTGCTATCACTATTACGTTTCAAAATTTTGACTTTTTGAACAAAATCGGTATTTGATTTATTTTCAAAAGTCTCCACTTTATCAGTACCCTTGGAGGCCACAAATTTAACGTCTTTGCATTTCTTCTTGTAACGAGCTCCTTTTTTTCAGCCTTTGGTTGTGTAACCTTAGGCTTTTGAGCTCGTTGTTGTTGTTTACCCATAAAAACGATAGGTTGTTACTTTGTTGGTGATTTTTTATTTCCAAATTTTCTTCTAACTTCAGCTTTTGGAATCGGATCACACTGAGTTACTGAAACTCTCGGGATCCCCTTTTCCAAAAACTTACTTGTAGTATCTTCAAACACTTTGTCAATTCATGGGAAATCTTTGTTTGAATAAATTTTACCATCACCGACCAAAGTGTATAACACGTTATCACTTTTAACGGTAGACATTGTTTCCTTGATGGGATCTATCTCTTGTTTAGCAGTTGAGTTCACAGCAGGAGTAGGAGGATCACACAGAATATGATTCTCAATAGGCACTTCTACTCCTTTCCTATCATCAAGAGATTTATCCTCATCGCTCACATCCAATTCATCTTCTGACGAATCATAGTCCTCAACTGTGGGAGGACTTTGTTCCGTATCAACAGATGACTTTCCCGAACTTTCAGATGAGCTACCCGAGGAACTGTCCGATTTGAACCCTAATCCTGTAGTAACTTCCTCATAATCAAGAGGGACACTTGGTTCAAACCGAGGCATTTCCTCCTCATCGGGCATTCTGGTATAGTTGTGTCTCAAAGGAGGCGGACACGACTTATACCCAACGCCTTTCACGTTCCCTTTCAGCTTTTGAACATCTATGATGTGATCAAGCACATATCGGGAGTTTGAGTAACTCTCCAATTTGAGCTTGATCGCATCATGCTCGCATTTGGCAACGGCTAGCTCTTTCTTTGTTTCCTCAATGATATTAATGTAGTTATTAATACCAATTTGTTTGTTGAAAACAGTTTTTGTTAGTTCGGAAACACTTTTCTTTAAAGTTTCAATTACATCTTTAAAATCCTTTTCATTTCAAGCTAAAGCCATGTTTGCCTCTTTGCATTTAGACAGCTCAATAACTAAACTTTGATTGTGACTATGAATCGTTTCAGATTCATGTTTTAATTTAGCACATTCATGTTTCTTATCAGCACAATCACTACATATGCTAGGAGTTTTAGATTTTACCTGACTTGTAGAAGCTGCGACATTATCCTTAGTGTCATTCTGGCAAGAGAAAGATCCATCTTCAGATAAGGACTTCTCCATGTCATTCGATGCAGCAGCAGCTTTCTTGATTAAGTCAGATTTTTGACATTTCATCTCCTTGGCATCATTCGACAAACTATCATCTTCAGAGTCCATTCCCTCCTTGACGTCCAATTCTGAACTGTAATCACTCACACCTGAGCCATCTTCATCAGTGCCACTATATCCTTAACTGTCATCTTTTCCTAAAGATTCACCATCATTGACATTCTTGACAATTTCTGCATAAAACGCAGTTCCTCCTTGATTTCCACCTCCACATTGTACAGACCAGTCACACCTTTCATCAGTTTGATTTGAGTTGGACGTGGATGTACTTGTTTGATTTCTGAAAGGATTTTGGTTGCCTTTTTGAGGTTGGGCTTGAGGTGTAACAAATAGAGGTTGAAGTGGAGTGTAAGTAATTGATGGTGTCATACCGAAGTAGGTACTTGGATCGAATTTAGGTTTTGAAAAAGCGTGAGCTTGAGCAATAACATGCGCTGGCGGAAGATAGGCACTTGGATCGAAAACCGGAGGTGGAGCTGACTGGGGAAAAGGAAAGGAGCTTGAATTCGACATTGGATTGAAAACAATCAACAAAAAATTAAGCCCACCAATATCTTGCCACTAATTTTTCGTATAAGCCCACACAAAAAAATGTGTGTAGGGCCTGATTATAAGTCCACGAAAAAACTGAATGATGTTCCGTTGAATGATTACACACTTGAAATCAAACTGTTAAGTCTCTTTTACAAGTCCTCTGTGAAAAAATAACAAGTTTCAATGAAACTCTTGTTCTTGGCGAAACACTCTTGATGAAACACTGATAACGACGAAACCTTGGTTAACGACGAAACATTGATTAATGACGAAACCTTGATCATCGACGAAACATTGATTAACAACAAAATCTATATTCGACGAAAACTATGCTCGACGAATCCTCTTGTGAATGAACTCTCCTTCGACGAAACTTTAGTGAGAAACACTTGTTTGATGAAACTCTATGATGAATTACTGTTACGGCGAAACACTATTGAAAAACAATGCTTCGACGAAACACTGTGCTTGACTAATCCTTGCTCGACAAAACTTTAGTGAAGGACCTCTGATCGATGAAACCCTTGATAAACAACGAAACTTGTGCTCGACGAATCCAGTTATGACGAAACCTGTTATGACAAAACCTTGTTTGACGAATCCTCTATGTTCGACGAAACCTCTTATCGACGAAACTTTGATTAAATAATGCTCGACGAAACTCTCCTTGATCTACGGCGAAACTCAAAGGAATTTTGGAGAAACCTCCTATGTGACGAAACTTAGGAGTTGTTTCTGTCGATTATGACTTTTGTCAACAAAGAGATAAGATCACAGAGAGGACAGAAAGTTGGTAAGCTTAATGCACGACAAAACTCTCCTTGATCTACGGCGAAACTCAAAGGAATTTTGGAGAAACCTCCTATGTGACGAAACTTAGGAGTTGTTTCTGTCGCTTATGACTTTTATCAACAAAGAGATAAGATCACAGAGAGGACAGAAAGTTGATAAGCTTTGGTGAGATTTTTCAAAGAAACCTTATCCTATCGTCTGACACAAGACACAATTTTCAACCTACAACATACTTATCTTACCAAACAGCATGTTGTTTGCAATATTTTAATCAATAGTCCTTTTATATTTTAATTTTAAAATCAAACAATATCTTATGAACACTTGAAGATTTTAAGAACACTAATGAAGAATTGAACTTTCCGACTAATAGTCTCACCGGAGAAATTTTCGTAACACAAATTTGCTTCAAACTTTCACTAAAAACCCTGTTTTACTATGTAAACAAGCAAACCAACAAGGTTTTTATTAAAACTTTTAGCAAAACAACAAGATCTATGCAGATTTTTAAGAACTTTTCCATAAAATATATGAGTTTCAAGAACAGATCTCAGAAAAACAACAACAACCAGTTTTAACAATTGATAAAAACCGAACTATGTTTGATTTTAAACAAGGATAAGAGCCAATGCTCTGATACCACTTGTAGGTCCCGATTTCTGAGGATCGATAACGAAACCAAATCTCTTGTTTATCACAAACACGGTCACGAGTGCGGAATCCCCGTGACTATGCCAAACCAAACATAGATAGTGACAACACGAGATAACCAATGAATCACAGTCAATTGATTAAAAGGATGAGAATAATGATCAAACAGATACACACACAGTTTGACACTAATCTTTCAGACAGGGTATGCTCTCATAGTTTCAAAGTGAAACTATGTGGTGTTTATATAGGCAGCAGACACAAGATATGACGAAACTAGAAAGGGGGCCGACGAAACTTCAAGGGTTGATGAAACTCCTAGAGTTTCGTCACTTATGGAATTTCATCACACAGGGGGTTTCATCATGAGGGAGTTTCATCATGGTGAAACTTAGAGTTTCATTATGGGAGTTTCCCCATGTATGTCTTTGATGAAACTTGGGAGTTTCGTCATACATGAGCTCGACGAAACTTGGAGTGTCATCGAGGGCTACCAAACAGGATATGCTGCAAACTGTTAACAGTTTGCTGCAGACCGATATAAACACACAAACAGAAATAAACCAAGTATGCAACATGCATTGTTCATTTATACTTTACATTACAAACGAGACAAACTTGTCGAACCCAAGTAGGATAGGAGGATATCCGACTTGGTCTTCATTCCGTTAAAGTGTCGAACCGAACGTGCTGCGTCCACACAAAATGTATCAACAAATTTTAAGAGCAAAATTTCCGACAAAGATAATTCTCTCAGTTGAATGAGGCTTGAAGAACCTCTTCTCCGGGTATGGTCCCTCACACGTCGTTGAGCCATTCTTCTATCTCCCGAGGGAGAAGAAAGGAGGGCTCATTGGCATCATCATTTTGAGGGGGTGTAACTTCCACCGGAACTTCTTGCAAATTTTAAACAGGAGGTTCCGCGGGGATGTCATCCCACCCGGTGGGGTTAATGACTCCAAGTGCTAAGTTCCAATCCTCTTGGGGAAGGATCGGTTCCATGGGAGGTGTCACAAGAATGTTCAACCTCTGGTGCAAGAGCTTGATTTCTTGGAAACTATTTTCCAGCCCCACCGTTAGATAATTTATACGGTCGATCAGGACCTCTTCTACGGATGTCATTTTGTCGAGAGCTTCTCGTAGTGCCATCACATAGCGTACAAGAGTTGCTTCGATTAAAGGCCTTCGTTCCCTACGACTGTTTCTGGAATGTGCTGAAGAGGTTCCGCTGTTTTGGCTTGACATTCTACGAAAATAAACCGAAAAGAGTTCATTTTAATGAAACGGTACCTCGAACACGGCCCCGTGCTCACTGAGCACGGCCCCGTGCTCACTGAGCACGGCCCCGTGTTCACCTCTCTGTAGGTTTTTAAATCAAGGAATCTCAGAGTTTTAAATTAATTTTCTGACTTTTGAAGCATTTTTAAGCAGAAATAACTTAAAACAATATTGTAAAACTTATTTTTGACAAGATCCCTTGAATAAAAACCTAACAAATATCACAATAAACCTTGAAAACATGGAGGTTTTCAGCTTTGATGGAGATTTTGAGGAGAGAATGAAGAGGAAGGCAATGGACATAAGTAGAAAAGACAAGATGGTTGTTGAGAACCTTCTTTAGAATATACCTAGTATGGTATGTGTGAAGATCCCACCAAATCTCTGTCTTTTGAGTGGTCCAAGAGTGCAGGAATCTTGCTGCATTTATAGAGAACAACAGCACGCTGGACACGGCCCAGTATGCAGACGAGATTCTGACACTTTGTGTCCGTATTCTGACTGAAAGTCAGACGAGAATCTTTTGGTGGACACGGGGGCGTGCTGACCTGCACACGGCCCCGTGTCTAGAAGCTGTATATGAAGTTTTGTCTATTTTTAAGGAATTTATCCGGATAGGGGGTTCCTTACTGGTCGGAATAACACCGAAGTACCTGAGATACCTTAGTTGCCCTAGTTTTAGACGAGAACGCAAGAGGTTATCGGAAAGGGTGATTCCTATGCTAAATGTAGGTGGAGAGGTCCAACCCTTATCCGGACTCTCGTTAAAGAAGGTGTATGTCGAATCGCTCAGTCTATGGATGCATCGACGGAGGTCGATGGGGAGTCCTTCACAGCAAAATCGACACAGGGACGACTATCGCTCAAGTCTTCGCAAGAGTTAGAGGTGATTTCGGGAGCGATGATGTTGTTTTTATCCGAATGTGATCTCAATAATTCTTCTTGGGTGTTGTCTTGAGATGAATTAGTTATGTCCATCTCATGCTCTTTTATCCAATTAAGAATTAGATCTTCCATTTGAAATTATTCTTCAAGAATCATTTCATCTAGGATAGATGATTGAGAGCATTCTAAGGAGAGATAGGGATTATTTTTACTCTCGCCCCTCTTAAGGTTACAGGAAAACGATGGGTCTATATAGTGGGGAGTGTAATTTAAAAAATAACATTTTAAATCTTCATGAGTTCCGCCATATATTTGACACCACGTACCATAAGAGGAGCGGAAGTAAAAAAAATCAGTATCGCTCATGTTTGTGTCAGAAATTACCCACCGTCGGGATCTTACGGTTCTGTTTTCAGTATCTGATACTTGGGCACGGGGCGTATTTATTGGGCACTGCCCCGTGTTCAGCTACTGTCTGACTTAAAACAGGATTGCCAGTACCAAAGATTGGGCACGGGGCGTGTTCAGCGGGCACGGCCCGTGCTGAGCTCTGCAGAAGCTGAAAATTTAAGATAAAATCCTAAAAAAAACAGAAAAATAAGAAAAACGATTAGGTTGTTGATTCCTAACTTTCTTAAAATCCTTGTGTCCCCGGCAACGGCGCCAAAAACTTGATGCGTGTGTAGCGTTATATATTTTTAGTTATATTTTAAGCCCTTTTTAACACTTTAGTCAAGTTTTAAATTTATAAAACACGATATTTTACTAACACTAAACACACATATGGGCAAGTGCGCCCATCGTGAGCGTAGTATAGCGTTGATAAGATACCGAGGTCGTCCAAGGACACAAGAGCTTTTAGTACCAGTTTATCCTCAACGTCTAATCAAATCAAAAGTTTAGAAAAAGTTTTAAATATGAAAATAAAAACTAAAAATGCTGAAAATAAAAATAAAATAAAAACAGATAGACAAGATGAATCACTTGGATCCGACTCGCCTTTAGTGTAACCTCTGATGTTTTCCGCACTTTTGCACTTTTTAAGAGATTATCTTAGTTATAGTAGTAGGCCCCTCTTTTGAAGGTGGCGTTACTCTCAACCCAGTAGTTTGAGTCAGCAAGGATACAATCCTAAAGGGTTGGATTATTGAAAGATAATTAATTAAGTTATTAATGCGTAATGTGGCAGGCCCCTCTTTTGAAGGTGACGTTACCCTCGGCTAAGTGGTTTGAGTCAGCAGGGATACAATCCCAAGTAGCCGGGTTAATGTATTAATAGTAGTTTACATATGAGGGGATCAAGCCATTCGCACCCCCGCCATCCAATACCAGTGGGTATTGAAGGAGGTCCTAGTAAGCTTGACCCAGGTCCTCGCAGGATCTATACACTGAACAAGGCTAGAACCTTACCAAACCATTCCCTTAACCCTCGACCAGGTAGCCAACATATCTCTATATAGACCGTAGAGATATGAATGGTGTAAATCTTTTATTTTATATAGACAGTAGAATAACGCCAAGACACCACGGACAAATGATAAGGAAGTTTCACCTTCAACATAAGAAACTAGTTATTAAAGTCATTAATACAAAACCAATTAAAAAGTGCGAAAAGTTTAAAAAACAAAAGTATTACACAAATTGCTTGTCTTCACCAAGTGATGTAAGAGACTTAGGCAAACATGGCCTTTGATTGTCAAGAACTCTTACTATCAATCTTGGATCCCGAGACTACTACACACACTCTATGATGGATGATGGATGATGGTGGTGGATGTGGGTGTTGTGATGGTGGTGGAGTGTGGGTGAAGTGGGAGAGAGGTGGTTTGCCAAGGGATGGTTTTGAAGTGAACCAAGCACCTCTATTTATAGCCTGCATAGAAGCCCAGACACGGCCCCGTGTCCATCCATTTTCTCTTTCTTCATTAATTGTAGTTTGTCTGTATTAGCTCCACACGCCCCCGTGTCCGCTGGGCACGGCCCCGTGTGTAGAAGCGTATCTGTACTATCAAGATTTGCTTGGGTTCTGCAAATCTTAGCGTTGACCATGGCCGTGTTGAACTGAGAACGCCCCCGTGTTGGGAAATAGAGGCTTCTACAACTTTGTCTTTTCTGCAGACACCTGAGCACGCCCCCGTGTCCATTGGGCACGGGGCGTGTTCAGCCTTCTTATCTCTTGTTTTTGCTTGGTAAGATGTTGTCGAGGGGTCGGGCATGCCACGTTTATTCCTTTTCTTGTATTTATGTTAGATTTGGCTGCATTTTTGCATCTTTTGTTCATTTAGGCTCATTTAACCCTGAAAATACAAAAGGAAGACAAAAACACACTTTTTCCAACATTAGTACTAAAAAAGGGTTAGTTTTATGCCTCATTTGATGTAATTTATATGTTGCATTTTACACACATCAATAGCCCATATGGTTCTTACGAATCTAGAACTTGACAAGACAATACAGTCCCGGTCCTTATCGACTAATCCAAGTAAGTACATGATTGAGGCATTAGGACCATAAAACCTTTTTCTTTTTTATTTATCTCCCCACAAATTTTTCCCTTAGTCAACCCTTTTGAGCCTAAACCTTTCATTTCAAACACGCAAAACACCATTTTGCATAAATCACCCATCACCCAAAACCATCTTTTACACCCCTTTATTTTAGTAAAATTCGGTTCTTTTGAAATACGCAAAAGTATGTGACTTAATTTTCTTGTGAATATTCTATAAAAAAACATCTGTAGTTGCTTGAAATAAAATAAGAAAACTTATTGCTTATAAGCATTTAGTTGGTACCTAAGTCACAGATAAATTTTCAAAAGAAAACCGACATTTTACGCTTTTAGCCACTTTTCAAATAAAACTACCCTAACCTTAACCAAAAACCTACCCTTTTAAATTCCTCTTGATATTTACAAAGATTAGGTAAAAAGGAGGAGGTTTGATTACTTGTCAAGCATATGGTAGGAGTAAGTTCCATACCGGGATTGAGCGTTTCACTTATACATCTTCAGTCGAGTGTTGAGTGATCACTTGTGAGGTGTGTGAATTTGTATATAGGTAAATGAAATTTTAAAAGGCATGTTATGCCCAAAAATATTTATTTTTTCTTAAAGAGTTCTAAATAAATCTTGTTGAATAGGATTGTAAATAAAATAAAAACAAGAGTAAAAAGAACTTGGATTCCCGACACTCTACAAACAAGACACGAAAACTTCTTCTCTGCCACTTCCATTTGGGTGTGTAAGCAATATTAAAGAGTTTTGCATGAGTACAATCAAAGATTCAAGTGTGGGGGTATTTGATATGCACCAGATGCAACATATAATTTATATAAAATAAGGTAGAAAAAACAACCCTTTTTGGTACTAATGTTGGAAAAAGTGCATTTCTTTGTATACTTTTGATTTTCAGGATTAAAAGAGCGTAAATGTACAAAAGGAACAAATTAACGGCAAAAGCTAGCATGAATACAAAGGAAGAGAAGTTGATACAATATACCAACCCTCCAAGCTTCATCCCAAGACCAAAAACAACAAATCAGAAGACAAGCACGAGTCGTGCCTGCCAGGCATGGGGTTGTGCCCCACCCAATATTTTAGGAAGAAGAAGAAGAAGACAAACAGAAGCAGACAAGAGACACAGAGCCGTCTCTCATGGACACAAGTCATGGTCAACTTCCAGATGTGTAAATAGGGGTTCTTGGTTCAATAGCAATCCATCCCTTGAAAAACCACTTCTCTCACACCTGTCACCACTCCACCACCACAATACCACCATCATCCACCACATTCCTCTATCATTCATCTCGAGAGTGTGTGTTGTAGTCTCGGGATCCAAGATTGATCGTAAGAGTTTTTGTCAAACAAAGGCCATGCTTGGCTAATCTCTTACATCACTTGGTGAAGACAAGTCATTTATGTATTACTTTTAATTTCAAATCTTTGGTTAACTTTTTAATTGGGTATGTATTAATGACTTTAATTACTAGCTTTTTTATATTGAAAGTGAATTTTATTCTAGCATCTCTCATGTTTCGTTGATTCACTCATTCATGTCTTTACGGTCTATACAAAGCGCGTTAACTGTCTGGAAGGGGGTTAGATGGGTGGTATGGGTAAAGTTCTTGCCTCGTTCTGTGTATAGATCCTGTGAGGACTTGATTCAAGCTTATTAGGACTTCCTTTGAGGTAGATAGCATCAAATCAGAGGAAGTAAGAATGGCTTGAATCACTTATGAATAAATTAATATTAAAACTTTAAACCGGCGTTGCGGGAGTGTATCCCTGCTAACTCAGACTAATATGACCGAGGGAAGAGTTGCCTCCAAACAACGGACATGCCACATTTTGCATTAATAACTTACTTAATTATCTTTCAGTATTCCGGCATCACGGGACTGTATCCCTGCAGACTTAGACCAATATGGTTGGGGGTAGCATTACCTCCAAAAGAGAGACATGCCACTATAACTAAGATAATCTCTTAAAAAACCCAAAGTGCGGAAATCATCAAAGGATACATAAAAGATGTATCGGAGCCAAGTGATTCTATCTTGCTTATTTGTTTCTTTATTTATTTAGCTTCTTTATTTTACTTATTAAAAATCTTTCCTCAAAATTTGATTAAATTAGACGTCGACGATATTCCGGTATTAAAAGCACTTGTATCCTTGGACAACCTCAGTATCTTACCTTCACTATACTACGCCAAAGATGGGTGCTCTTGCCCTAGTGTGTTGTAAAGAGTGATATGTTATATCGTCTTTTATAAATTTAAAACTTGATAAAATAGAGTAAAAAAGTACTTAGAATATAATAAAAATCATACACCCTCGCTCTATGCCAGTTGGCTTATCAGAATTTCTGATGACCAGTTTATCAGAAATCTTTTGAACTAATCATCAGATTTTCTGATGATCAGAAGTTATCAGATTCTGATGATAAACATTAGATTTATCATCAAACTTATAAGATTGGTCTACTCTGATCTGTTAGGCCCTAAAGTTTTATGGATGAGTAATTAATTAATGTTGGACCATGCTTCTAGAAGGTTTTGTATTAGAGTGGGCTTAGGAGGATAATGGGCCTAGGGTTTAGGGGGAGTGTTCCCTAAACTTTACTATAAATAGTAAATGATGAATTAGGGTTAGTGGTTCTTGGTTTTGCAACTTGTATTAGACAATATCCTTTGTATGCAAGTTGAAGCTTTTAAATCATTTGAATCAAACAATTTTTCCTCTTCATCTATCTTTCTTGTGCTTGAATCATAGTTTGTTTGTGTGATTCCGCCACCAAACAAACTTGTGTGATATCATTGTGATCTCATTTCGGGACTTACAATTGGTATCAGAACCTGTTGAACCTATTTCCAGGCTCGGATCTGATATCACATGGATTCAGTTGTCAGGATCGTTTCTGTTTTGCTGGTTTTATTTCTGTTCGAGTTTCTGAGCATCATCTACTATTGACAGAGAGCTTCTCAGATAAACTTCAACTATTTCGGATCATTCTTCTTTGAAGATTCTCTGTGTTTCGAAAAGTCTTCAAGTGTCTCGGATCATCTCCTTTGAAGATTGTCTGCATTTCGGATAATCTTCAAGTGTTTCGGATCAAAGGGTGTTGAAGTTTGCCTGCATTTTGGATAATCATCAAGTATCTCAGATCAACAGTCATTGAAGATTGCCTGCATCTCGGATAATCACCAAGCATTTCAGATAAATATGTTGAACACTGACTACACTGTTCCGAGTCACTATTCTGGATAAGTCACTGTTCCGGATAAGTCACTCCATTTCGAATTGAACCATTTCGAATATTGTTCCATTTTGGACACTATTTGGAGTTGACTACTGTTTCGATTTTGACCCTTGTATTTCGGATTGGACTGTTCATATTTCTTTTAAAAACTAACCTAATTTCTATTTGGTAATTTTCTTAATAATGATGAACCCGAACGGTGTTATGAACGGTATTATGACTGCTGCAGATCTTGCTAATGCAACCTTGGCTGCCACCCAGACTCAGTCTCTAGCGTTTCATCAGGAACTTGATCAGGTCATTGGCATGTCTACCAAGGTTCCGAGGTTGTTGTACGGAGATGACTACTACGAGTGGAAATTTAGGTTTAAGCAGTATTGTAAGGCTAAGGAACCTGGTGTTTAGAGGAGTATTAGAAATGGACCTCGTACCATCATGTATGCTACGGAAGATGACCTTCTAACTCAGATTCCAAAACTAGAAGATATATGGACTGAAGATGACAGAAAGATCAAGGAAGATGATGAAAAAGCTACAGCAACTCTCTCGATGGCACTGGGTCCAGACATCTCAATCACCGTTAGAAACCTCACGAACACAAAAGAAAGTTTGGCATGAGCTGAAAAACTTGTATGAGGGTAATGCTGACATGAAGGCAAGCAGAGTAAACATGTTGAACCAACTGTTCATTCAACCACATTTATGGTGAAACTGTGGAAAATCATATCAGGAGATTCGTCAAACTGATCTCGCAAATGATAAGTGCTGGCATCACCATTACTAACAGTGGTATGAATCGCCAACTTCTGAACTCATTGCTGAAAAGCTAGGATGCTGATGTTTGTATGATAAATCGTACGACGAATCTGAATGAGGTCACACTTACTGAGTTGTTTGCCACGATAATGTCATGTGAAATTGATAATCAACAGAGAGAGTTTAATCATAAGAATTCTATAATCACTGTCGGCTTAACTAGTTCCAACAATGTTGCTTTGATGTCTCAGAGTCATCCCAACAAAGTTTTTAGTCCAGTCCATGGTGTGGCAAACAGTAATCCTAATGGTGTTTTCAGTCCTCTACAAGCCCAAAAGACCAACTGCGAGTACGGAATGTCGCTTCCTACTCCTCAAACAGCCGTCAATACCTCTTGCATTCCTACCTCAGTCTAGCAGCAACCCCAGCATGCCAATTTAGTTTTCAGTCCAGCTAACCTGTCATCATCTCAAAACATTCCATCCATGCCCCCAGCTGAAAACATAGCCTTTCTGACTAAGCAAAATGAAGAAAAGTTGGCTCTCGCAGCTTCCATGCTTAATAGTCTAAATGCTTTCTTAGCAGGTGATCTCTTGCCTCCATCTGTTCTAGACACTGAGATCAATCAGGTGGTTGAAGAAGACATAGAAGAGTTGGATACGTCCTGGAACTTGGCAATGGCAACATTCAGAGAAGAAAAATTTCAGAAAAAGTACGGACGTCGTCCTATGTCAAACATTCGTATTGGGTCTTTGAGAAACAAGTTGAGATGCTAAAGATACTTTGAGCTGGGGAACTTCGCGAGGGATTGCAAAAAGTCACCAGTGGGATATGAAGCTATACTTACGAAGCTGCTGCTCGGAACTTAGAGAGGTCAATGGTCCCTGTCACACCTGCTCAAACTTCGACAAGCCAAAGGAACACTGGAGTAGGAAAGGCCTTGATTGCTCAAGAACAGCGTGGTTTCAACTGGGCAGATGCAGTGGTGCACGTGGAATCGCTCAAGATATCTAAAGTTGTAGAAGTCAATCATCAATGCTTGATGGCCCAGACTGAACAACCGAACTTTCTGAAACGGTAAACTCTTTTTTATGTTCTAAACATTGTAGAAATAAGATTGCACTGATGAGAGCACATAATTCTTCTTTAATCAATGATTATAGCAGTGACATGGCAAAGGGCATCAGTCATCAAGAGAACAAAAAGATTCTCTATGAAAAGATTAACGCACTTAAGAAGGACATAGCTCAGCTCCACCTAGACGTAAATCAATAGAAACGTTGGGTTTACGATTATAAACACAGACTTAACGTAAAAACTTTGGAGTGTGACTCGATGAGAGCTAAACTGGAACTTCTGACTGGCAAGTATAAACAAAACAAGTTGAACATAAAGAAGTTTGGTACTTCCAATGACACTGTTCGTAATTTATGCAATGTGCAATTGGCTTTCAAAGAAAACAAGGGTAAGGGTTTGGGCTACAACAAGGTTCCACTGCCATATAATCATAATTACTCAACAATGGCTACTACTGAGCAAGAACTAGAAAATTATGATAAAATGATTTATGGTAAACCAAGCGATTATGTTCCATGGGAGCCTTTTAAACCAAAGAATGCCAGACCCACTGATTTTCATAAACCCGTGAGTTTTGATAAAAACATGGATTCGGATAAAAAAATGTTCAAATGAATCAGTTGGTGAATCAGAACAAGAAAATGAAACAAAACTGGTAAAAACGTCAACTGAGGAGCCCCAAGAAAATATGTCAAGTTCTGATTCTTTAGACAATATTAACTGTTTTAGTTCATGTGCAGAATTAGTGATAGTTGAAAAGCAGTCTGAAGTGGATGATGAACCACATTTAAGTGTTACTGATGATTTGGATGTTTCTTTATGTGTTGAACATGATTTTTACGTTTGGAACTATGTTCAGTCTATGCTTGCTGAGACTAAGGGTTTTCCTAACAATGTTTCTGATCATGTTGCTAAAACTGATAATTTAGATATTGTGGTTTTAAATTCTGATTGTGATGATAACGATTTAACTGAGGAATTTGGTGCATCACCTGATGAATTTGAAACACCTGTATCAAGTGATTTGGATAACTGTTCTAGTGATTCAAACAACTGTTCCAGTGTGCCTGAAACATCAACTGATGCATCAGAGTCCTCTGAACATGATGAAGTTGAAAATATTGTTGTGTTTGATTGTGTGAATGAAATAATTGATGAACAGGGACTGTTTGATGAACCTGACAATCAAACTGCAGATTTTGGAACATCAGATAATGAGCATAGTGTTTCTGAAGATTCTGAATTTGTTGCATAATCTGAATCAAATGGTGTAAATACTAATGATAGCCAAACTGGTTTAAACGTAGACTCTCATCATCTGACGAACCAGAACCAATTGATGTCGAAAACTTAGAAACTGAAGAAAAGATATATGTGGAAGCCCATTCTATAGAAAATTACAAGAACTTGGATCCTGAAGAAAAGGTTTATGTGGAAATCAATTCAACAGTCGATCCTAATGGCTCAGATTCTAAAGAAAGAGTTTCTAATGAAACTAAATCTACAGAATCTGCTCCTTTAAAGAAAAAGCGATCACGTAAAAATAGAAAATAGCACAAAAAGGGAATTCTTCGGATGTTGTTAAAGAAACACAAGAGGAAAACCCACCTCTTAAGCAAACTGAACCTAAGTTGAAAGGTAAAATTATCGATACTCACTCTTGTGCTAATTACTGTGAGCAGGTTTCATCTAAGATTAAACATGTACATAAGCAGTCAGGACCAAGTGGAAAGAAGAGACCCAATCAGTTCCCTAGAATAACACAAGCTAAACTGAATGTCTTTTTCTCAAAAAGACAAACTTGTTTTAATTGTGGAATTCCGGGGCACATAGCTAGAAATTGTGTTCATTGTCCTTTCGTGCCTCACTACTCTTGAAACACACATCATCAGACGGTTATGGATTATCGACCTAATGGAAACCGATTCTCTCAAGCCAAGCCCTCTGATGGAGATTGGAATCTAGCAAAGAAAAACAATCAAAGGGTTTCAAACACAAATGGGTTCCAAAGTCAGCTAATGGAGTCAAAAGTAACATCTGTAAAGAAAAATATTTCAAACAACACTGACTCTAAAATTTGGAAACCTAAGGTTCTTGCTGGATCCTAGTCTCAGTGTTCACATCCGTCAACATCGACATCTTCAACTCAAACCTCAAATTCTTCCAAAAGTCATAGGATCTTTCGTGAGGTTTCACACACATACAGCGATGGTCAACTCAGGTCAACAATGGCCTGGGTTCGAGTGTCTAATAAATCATGTTAAATGTGCAGGAACGGCTTTGGAGGGCTATCGTTAGCCTCATCGATAGTGGTTGTTCCAGACACATGACAGGAGACATTTCCCAGTTGAATGACATAAAAATATTCTATGGTGGATTTGTCAACTTTGCGGGAGGGGAAACTGGAAGAATAACTATGAAGGGTACTATCAAAAATGGGGTTCTCACCTTCTCAGATGTCAATTATGTACCTGAACTGAAGCATGGCCTTTTGAGCATATCTCAGACGTGCAATAAAGGGATAGAGGTTCTATTCACCAAAAGTGGCTACGTAATTCTAAAGTTGGGGATTGTTATACCGAAAGATTGGTTCTTGATTGAAGCAGAACGCCAGGGAAATGCTTTCGTGATTGATATGAACAAAGCCCCTACTAATCAAGTTACATGTTTGTTCTCAGAAATAACCGAACACGATGCTATGTTGTGGCATCGCCGACTGGGTTATCTGAACATGAAGAATCTCATCGACTGGCAAAGGGAGGATTAGTCAGGAACTTACCAATCAAGGATTTCATGCAAATCGAGAAATATGAAGCATGTGCTCGTGGGAAACGGCATCGTAAGCCTCACAAGTCTAAGCTTATGCGCACGACCAAAGTTCTGGAATTGCTACATATGGATCTTTTTGGTCCCTTTAATGTACTAAGTATTGGAGGCAAGGCATACAGCTTGGTCATCATTGATGACTTCTCTCGTTTCACTTGGGTGTTTTTCTTAGAACAAAAGAGTGAGACAACAGGTTTGATCAAGAAATTTGTCGCTCTCATGGAAAATCAAGCAAATGAACGAGTGAAGATTATTCGATGCGACAATGCGACGGAGTTTAAAAATCTAAACTAAATGAATTCTATGCCTTAAAGGGAATTGATCGTCAATACAGTGTAGCTCGAACTCCTCAGCAAAATAGACTAGCTGAAAGATGTAATGGAACTTTCGTTGAAGCTGCTCGAACGATGCTGATAGATTCCGGCCTTCCACTGATATTTTAGGAAGAAGCATTGAACACAGCCTGTTATGTTCAAAATCATTCCTTGATCAACAACGTCACATGAAGACGCCCTATGAAATAGTTGAAAGACAAAAACCCTCGGTACAGCATTTCTACACTTGTTGTCCGTGTGTTCTCCTTCTTATGGATGCCAAAGGAAAATTTGAAGCAAGAGGGGATCTGATGTGCGTAAAATGCAACATATAAATTACATCAAATGAGGCATAAAACTAACCATTTTTAGTACTAATGTTAGAAAAAGTGTGCTTTTGTCTTCCTTTTGTATTTTCAGGACCAAATGAGCTTAAATGAACAAAAGGAAAAAATATGTAGCAAAAACTAACATAAATACAAAGAAAAGGAATAAACGTGGCATGCTCGACCCCTCGACAGCGTCTTCCCAAGCAAAAACAAGAAACAGAGGGCTGACCACGCCCCGTGCCCAGCGGACATGGAGGCGTGGCCAGGTGTCTGCAGAAAATGACAAAGTTGTAGAAGCTTCTATTCCTGGCACGGGGGCGTGCCCAGCTCAGCACGGGGCGTGGTCAACGCTAAGATTCACATAATCTTACGAATCTTGATAGTACAGATACGTTTCTGCACACGGGGCCGTGCCCAGCGAACACGGGGGCGTGTGGAGCCTAATACAGACAATTGCAATTAATGAAAAACGAGAAAGATGATGGCCACGGGGCCGTGTCCGGGCTTCTGTTCAGGCTATAAATAGGGGTGCTTGGTTCACTTCAAAAGAATCCCTTGGCAAACCACCTCTCTCCCACTTCACCACCACTCCACCACCACTACAACACCCACATCTACCATCATCATCCATCATCCACCTTAGAGTGTGTGTAGTAGTCTCGGGATCCAAGATTGATAGTAAGAGTTCTTATCAATCAAAGGCCATGTTTGGCTAAGTCACTTACATCACTTGGTGAAGACAAGCATTTAATGTAATACTTTTTATTTTTAATCTTTTCGCACTTTTTATTTGGTTTTGTATTAATAACTTTAATAACTAGTTTCTTATGTTGAAGGTGAAACTTCTTTATCATTTGTCCATGGTGTCTTGGCATTACTTTACTGTCTATATAAAGTAAAAGATTTTCACCATTCATATCTCTACGGTCTATATAGAGATATGTTGGCTACCTGGTCGGGGGTTAAGGGAATGGTTTAGTAGGGTTCTTGCCTTGTTTAGTGTATAGATCCTACAAGGACCTGGGTCAAGCTTACTAGGACCTCCTTCAATACCCACTGGTATTGGATGGCGGGGGTGCGAATGGCTTGATCCCCTCATATGTAAACTACTATTAATATATTAACCCGGCTACTTGGGATTGTATCCATGCTGACTCAAACCACTTAGCCGAGGGTAACGTTGCCTTCAAAAGGGGGCCTATCACTTTACGCATTAATAACTTAATTAATTATCTTTCAATATTCCGACCCTTTGGGATTGTATCCTTGCTGAATCAAACCACTGGGTTAAGGGTAACGTCACCTTCAAAAGAGGGGCCTACTACTATAACTAAGATAATCTCTTAAAAAGTGCACAGGTGCGGAAATCATCAAGGGTTACATTGAAGGCGAGTCGGATCCAAGTGATTCATCTTGTCTATCTGTTTTTATTTTATTTTTATTTTCAGCATTTTAGTTTTTATTTTTCATGTTTAAAACCTTTTCCAAAAATTTTAATTTGATTAGACGTTGAGGATAAACTGGTACTAAAAGCTCTTGTGTCCTTGGACGACCTCAGTATCTTACCAACGCTATACTACGCTCACGATGGGTGCACTTGCCCATATGTGTGTTTAGTGTTAGTAGAATATCGTGTTTTAAAATTTAAAACTTGACTAATGTGTAAAAATATATAACACTACACACGCATCAGGATCCATGCTACTTCATTGGATATGCTAAAAATACCTCGTATCGTGTGTACAACAAGATCAAGAAGCATATTATAGAGACATATAATGTGGAGTGGCTAGAAGAAAATCCCAAAGACACACGAGTTGGACCTCATTGGTTATATGATTAATCCTCTTTGTTTAAGTTGTTTCGTATTTTTTCAGGTGTGATTGCTGATGCAGGTGTCTCAAGTACCGTGATACCTATTGACGTGTACGGGTGTAGGTATATTTTTTAGATATATTTTAGCTCTTTTTTACTTGCAAATTCAAGTTTTAAATTAATAAAACACGATATACTACTATCACTTTACACACACGTTAGGGAAAGTGCACCTATCGCGGACGTAGTATAGTGATGGCAAGATACCGAGGTTGCCCAAGGATATAAGAGCTTTTAATACATGCTTATCATTAAAGCTATAAAAAGATAAACTAAAAAGAAAAAGAAAAATAAAATATAAGGAAAAACAAATAGACAAGAAGGAATCACTTGGTTCCAACTCCTCTTTTATGTATACGTTAATGATTTCCGCACTTTAGGCATTTTAAGAGATTATCTTTAAGTTATAGTAGTAGGCCCCCTTCCAGGCAGCGTTACCCTCAACCTATTGGTCTGAACCAGCAGGGATACACTCCCGCAAGGTCGGATTATTGAAAGATAATTAAGTAACTTATTAATGCGAATAGTGGCAGGCCCCCTTCCAGGCAGCATTACCCTCAACCCTTTTAGTCTGAATCAGTAGGGATACAGTCCTCGCAGGGTTGGTCTAAAGTTTTAATAGTAGTTTATAGATAAGGGATTCAAGCGGTTTCTTACTCTCAGTCGGGCAACCGTTCATAGCCAATCCATGGAGTAGTACTAAGCTTGAACCAGGTTCTCGCAGGATCTATACACTGAATGAGACATAGAATTACCTAACCACCCTTCTAACCCCCTTCCAAGTAGTTAACACGCTTTATATAGACTATAAAGACACGAATATGTGAATCAACAACATATAAAGACAGGTTAGATAAATTCGCCTTCAATATAAAAAACTAGTTATTAAAGTCATTAATACATACCCAAATAAAAAGGTGCCAAAGATTGGAAATCAAAATGAAATACATAAAAGATTTGTCTTAACCAAGTGTTGTAAGAGTTTTGCCAAGCATGGCCTTTGTTTGACAAGAACTATTACTATCGATCTTAGATCCCAAGACTACTACATACTCTAAATGATGGAAGATGGATGATGGTGTTGTAGTGGTGGTGTAGTGATGGCAAGTGTGAGAGAAGTAGTTTGCCAAGGGATGGATTGGAATGGAACCAAGCACCCCTATTTATAGCTGAAGACAAACGATCAGCACGGGTCATGCCCCCAGGCATGGCCCCGTGACCATCCTCTCTCTCTCTCTCTCTCTCTCTCTCTCTCTCTCTCTTCCTCATTAACTATTGTGTCAGATCTTGTACTAACACGGCCTCGTGTGTCAATGGCATGGCCTGTGGCCAATGTACTTGTTGTACTATCTCAGATTCTGTGAATCTTAGGGTTGACCACGCCCTGTGTTGCCTTAGCACGGCCCCGTGTTGGTTGCCTGGCTTGTTTTCTGTTGTAGTCTTGTCTTCTGTAGAGAATCTGATCTTGGGCACGGCCCGTGCCTCGGGGACATGGCCTCGTGCCAGGTCTTCTGATCTTGCTATTTTCTTGGTTTGGATGTGGATGAGGGCTTGGTGAGTTACGTCAATCCTCTTTCTTTGTATTTATGGTGCTTTTTGCTGTTATTTTGCTCCATTTGTGCGTTCAAGCTCTTTTGACCCTGTAAATTAAAAATGAACAAAGAAACAAGCTTTTTCCAACATTAGTACCGAAAAAAGGTTGATTTTACGTCGTATTTGATATGATTTATATGTTGTATTTTACGTACATCAAATACCCCCACACTTGAATCTTTGCTTATCCTCAAGCAAAACTCTATATCGTGGCTTACACACCCAAACGGAATAGGCAGAAGAGAAGGTTTTGGTCTCATCTTTAGAGTGTCGGGTATCCAAGTTATAAATTTTTTATTTTATTCATAATCTTATTCGTCATGATTTATTTAAAACACAAATTAAGAAAAATTATTTATTTTGGGCATAACATGCCTTTATAAAATTCCCTTTAGTTATTTACAAATTTACACACCTCACAAGTGGTCAGTCAACACTCGGCCGAAGTTGTGTAAGTGGGAATGGTTCGGGTAGGTGTGTTTTATTGAAATGGCGAAAGGCGTAAAAAATATTGGTTTTTCTATTACTTTGTGGCTTAGCAAAAAATACTTTGGGCTTTTTTTTTTGCCAAAGTTGAAACTGAGCCTTAATCGTAATTTTATAACCAATATCTTTACAAAAATAAAAGGAGAAAAATAAAAAGGTTTGTTTTTGTGGGTTTAGATGAAAGGTTAAGGCTCAAAGGGTTCATCTAGGGAGATGTTTTTTGGTATAGAAAAGAAAAAAAGTAAAGGTTTGAAGTGAAAATGGGTTGATCCTAATGCCTCCATCATTTACTAACTTGGATTTATGTCGGTAAGGACTTGGGATGTATTGCATTGGCAAGTTCTTGATTCGTGAGAACCAAACGAGCTATTTACACAAGAAATGAAAATTGAGCAATTCGTAAAGATGTGTATTTATATGCTCATTAAAGGATCAAAACTCACTTTCTGTGGGAAAAAGGGGTTGTAGTGCAAAATTGTATATATAATCAAATTTTACAAAGATTTGTTATACCCGTTTTCATAATTTCCTTAATTGGTTCTTTTTATCATGACGCTATCAGGTGTAAATTAGTAAAAAGATAATTTTTAGAACTTATTTTATCCAACTAAACCACGATAAGTAAAAGAAAAAATAAAATAAAAATGAAAAAGTTTGAGGTGATTAGCGGTTCCAAGGCAAGTTTTGTGTAAGGTCTGGTTTTAGGACAAACGATTCAAGGTTTTATCATTCCCCCACACTTAAATTACACATTGTCCTCAATGTGTCCCAAATAGGATTTATTTTGGTTGAATGTGTAAAATTTGTGAAAATAGCAATTTTTTTTGTTACTGGCACTTGCAGCACGGGGGCGTGCTATGGGGACACGGCCCCGTGTCCAAAGTGCCAGTAACAATTTTAAACAGAAGACTTACAGTAGGGTGGCCATGGGGGTGTGCTGGGTGAGCACGGCCCGTGCCACCTTCTCGGCAGAATATTTTAGACATCAGACAGTTCGGCACGGGGGTGTGCCTGGTGGGCACGGCCCGGGGCTGCAGACGCTGTTTTGCAGTTTTTGAGTCCGGAGGCTTCTGGTTTACATGCATGGGTTACATTTTTCATCATCTTTCTGGCATTTCCAATTTCTTTAACACATTTATTAACCATCATCAACCATACTTCCGTTTCATTGAAAATAAAAGACAAGTACAAGAAAATAAAGATTACAATCCTAAATTAACCTAAGATAGATAGATTCTTGAGGAATGCCACCCGAGGATTATTATTTAAAAACCCTATAGCTATTTTCCTAGATCTAAGAAGGTTAGACGTCGGAGGACTTAAGCTATTTCCAGGAGCACTCAATTAGAGGTCATTGAGCATCTCCTCTATCTCCCTTGGAAGGAAGATATAGGGCTCCTCTTCGACTTCTTCTTGAGGGGGAGCGGTATTCACCGGAACCTCGAAGGCGATATTGAGAGGGGGAGGTTTCGGGATCTCAACTTCCCACCTGGTGGGTTGAATGACCTTATTTGCGAGGTTCCAATCTTCTTGTTGCCAGATCGGTTCCATTGGAGGCATGGCCAAGATGTTCAACCTTTGGTGCAAAAGGTTGATCTCCCTGAAGCAATCCTCTAGGCCCATGGAGAGGTAGTTCACCCGGTCGATAAGAACTTCTTCCACCATGGTCATTTCCTCGAGGGACTCCCTTAAAGCACTCACGTATCTAACAAGAGTAGCCTCAAGAGAGAGTCTCATCCCTCTTCGGTAATTCCTGAAGCTAGTTGATGAAGTCCCGCTTTGCTGGCTCGACATTCTAGGAAAAATGACCAACCGTTAACAAGTTATGGGATATCAGACCATTCCGCTTTGCTGGCTCGACATTCTAGGAAGCTAGTTGATGAAGTCCCGCTTTGCTGGCCCGCCTGGCATGGCCCCGTGGCCATCTCTCTCTCTTCCTCATTAACTGATGTGTCCTGTCTTGTACTAACACAGCCTCGTGTGTCAATGCCACGGCCAGTAGCCAATGTACTTGTTGTACTATCTCAGATTCTGCGAATCTTAGAGTTGACCATGCCCCGTGTTTCCTTAGCACGGCCCCGTGTTGGTTGTCTGGTTTGGCCTTTGCTGTTGTCTTTTCTTCTGTAGAGAATCTGATCTTGGGCACGACCCGTGCCTAGTGGACACGGCCCCGTGCCAAGTCTTCTGATCTTGCTATTTTCTTGGTTTGGATGTGGATAAGGGCTTGGCGAGTTGCATCAATCCTCCTTCTTTGTATTTATGTTGGTTTTTGCTATTATTTGTTCCTTTTGTGTGTTTAAGCTCTTTTGACCTTGTAAATTAAAAAGGAACAAAGAAACAAGCTTTTCCAACATTAGTACTGAAAAAGGGTTGATTTTACGACTTATTTGATATAATTTATTTGTTGTATTTTACGTACATCACCTATTCCCATTGCATTTGAAGATGAAGTCGTGCCCTTACGGGACGCATTCAAGAAACTTACTGTGAATCCACCAAGATTTCATGAGGATACTACAGCACCGCTTAACACTTCATCAATTTAGGAGCCGATTCCTGAATTTGCTGCAACAACTAATCCTGATGATGCAATTCACAACACTGAAGCCTCTACATGGCAGACAAATACGGGACCCTCGAACTCCAATGTCCAAGGAGATTCTCTGTTTCAGGAGCTGATTCCATCAGATGCACTTTAGATCCGCCGGTGATCAACATTGCTACTTCAACAAATGAGGGGGAGCAATTTGGGATAGTGTTGATGTGATTAAAATACAACATATAAATTATATCAAATACGGTGTAAAATCAACCCTTTTTTCAGTACTAATGTTGGAAAAAGCTTGGTTTTCTGTTCCTTTTTAATTTTCAGGTTTAAAAGAGCTTAAATGTGCAAAAGGAGCAAAAAGAAAACAAAACCGACATAAATGTAAAGAAGGAGGAATTGACGCAACTCGCCAAGCCCCGATTCACATCCAAACCACAAAATAGCAAGAACAGAAGACTTGACATGGGGCTGTGTCAACCAGACAATGGTCGTGTCTGAAGGTGGATGCTATGCAGAAGAAAATACAACTGCAAAAGTCAAAACTGGTAGCCAACACGAGGCCGTGCTAAGCCAACACGGGGCGTGGTTAACTCAAATATTTTCAGAATCTGCGATAGTACAGCAAGTACTTTAGCCACGGGTCATGCCGCTGACACACTGGGCCGTGTAAGTACAAGAACTGACAAGTAGTTGATGAGGAAGAGAGAGAGAGAAATGACCACGGGGTCGTGCCAGACGGGCACGGGCTGTGGTGAAGCTTCTGATTTCAGCTATAAATAGAAATGTTTGGTTCCACTTCAAACCATCCATTGGCAAAGCACTTCTCTCTCACTTGCCACCACTCCACCACCACTACAACACCATCATCCATTTTCCATCTTTTAGAGTGTGTGTGTAGTCTCGAGATCCAAGATTGATAGTAAGAATCTTTGTCAAACAAAGGTCATGCTTGGCTAAATTCTTACATCACTTGGTGAAGACATAACTTTGTATTTTCTTTTATGATTTCCAACCTTTGACAACTTTTTAATTGGGTATGTATTAATGACTTTAATAACTAGTTTTGTATATTTAAGGCGAATTTATTTAATCATTCTTCATATGTCGTTGATTCACATATTCGTGTCTTTACGGTCTATATAAAGCGCGTTAACTACTTGGAAGGGGGTTAGAAGGATGGTTGGGTAATTCTATGTCTCGTTCGGTGTATATATCCTGCAAGAACCTGGTTCAAGTTTAGTACTACTTCATGGATTGGCCAGGAATGACTGGCCAGACTGAGAGTAAGAAACCGCTTGAACCCCTTATCTATAAACTACTATTAAAACTTTAAACCAACCCCGCGATGCCTGTATCCCTGCTTACTCAGACCAACGGGTTGAGGGTGATCACTGCCTGGAAGGGGGCCCACCACATTTTGCATTAATAACTTACTTAATTATCTTTCAATAATTCGGCCTAGTGAGATTGTATCATTGCTGACTCAAACCACTAGGTTGAGGGTAACGTCGCCATCACAAGAGTGGCCTACTACTATAACTAAGATAATCTCTTAAAATGCCCAAAGTGCGGAAATCATCAAAAGGGTACATGAAAGATAAGTCGGATCCAAGTGATTCATTCTTGTCTATCTGTTTTTAATTTAATTTTATTTTCTTTTTTTATCTTTTATTTAGTTTAAAAATCTTTTCTCAAAGTTTGGTTCGGTTAGACGTTGACGATAAGCCGATATTTAAAGCTCTTGTGTCCTTGGACGACCTCGGTATCTTGCCATCACTATACTATGTCCGCGATGGGTGCACTTGCCCTAACGTGTGTGTAGAATGATTGTAGAATATCGTGTTTTATAAATTTAAAACTTGAATTGGTGAGTAAAAAGAGCTAAAAATATATATACACACCCGCACACGTCAAGTTTTTGGCGCCGTGAAAGGTTAAGTGATAAATTTTTGTGTAAAACTGGAAGATTGATTGAAAGTGAAAGTTTCAGAGTGAAATGTTGAGAGTGAAATATTGAATGTTTGAGGTTGGTGTGAATTTGGTGTAGCCTTAAATCAAAGTTGAAGTGGGTTGATATTTATTGATAAATTATAAAGTTTTATTTTTTTTTCAAAACTTAGCCGTTTGATGTTTTAGAATTTGATTGTTTAATGGTTACCGTTCGAAAAGGAAGCACATGACCTACTCGACCTCCACTCCTCGACCTTGTCTAAACCAAACTGATGACTCAGCCCCTCACACTGCCCCTCATCTGATTTTGTTGTGGTCCAGATTTTGGATGCCTCTAACGGACCACACGTTGGAGGTGCTCTTAGTATAACTCTGGTCAAGACTAACTATATTTATGTTTCTTAATATTTAATTTTTGTAAATTGTTATTTATAACTTTTATTTATAATTTAGAATTTATTTTATTACTTTAAACAATACAAAATTAAAAAGAATGGTCTAGTATAAAAAAATTGACTATGAAATATAGGTGTAAAAAGTGATGATATAAAAATGAAAGTATAAGAATGTTTGTAGCGTCTAACAAAGAACGTACTTGAATGTCTTTTTGAGCATTGGATTGGAGATGGTCTAAGTATCCTCTAATTTCACATGTACTTAGGGTGGATGTGGCACCCACCTAAGAACACAATTCAACACACTCCACTTATCAATTAGATTCTGCCACTTCATTTAACCAAAAACAACCCACTCGAACTTATATAGGATGGAGTTGTATACCCACTACCCAAAACTACTCAGCCACCAAGTCGTAGACCCAACCCCGTCCTCCTTCGAATTCACCAACCCGCTCAACATGTTCACGTCAACTACTTGAATATGTTGCGTTCTAATCGCAACAACTCAACCACCATCGAGTAAGGTGTCCCCACCACCCTTATTCTCATTCCAGTGTCACGCAGTCTTAATACAACATGAAGTAAATTATAAAAATCGTCCTTTATGTTTACACTAGATTGCAAACTATGTCCTTTATTTTTACAAAGTACAAAAAAGTACTTGATGTTTGCAAACTCTTGCATGTTATGTCCTTTAACCCTAACCTAGTTAGTTTTTATGGTTAAATCTGACCAGGTTGACCACACATAAGGATATTTTGGTCATTTTATTCATTTATTTAAAGAAATTTAATTAATAACTTTAATTTAAAAAAACAAATAAAACCCACCCACCCAACCCTGCCCTTTCTCTCTCTAAAATTGCAGGCTTTCCTTTTCTCGATCTCCCATCCCCCCCCCCCCCCCCCCTCTTTCTCCTAGCCATCACCACTACCACCACCACTACAACCATCACCACCCAGCCCCCACCATGCAACCACAACCCAGTGTAATTCAGTTATTTTATGTAAGTATCTAACTGTGACGTTTAATCTAATTTATAAGCACTTAAGCAGCATATGTACGATACACTAACTATACTAATAAATAAGAAACTGTGAAGTTTGTTGATTCAAAATTAATATATGATTCACCTTAATCGAAATCAACCAAATTGAAGAATACTTTAATAGTCTGTAAATGCAGTACCAAAAATATCGTACCTTGGCTTGAAGAAAACCTAGTCCAATTTTAAACTACAAATACCAAATCAACTTTCTTGAAAGACTAGTGAAAACACATACATGCAAAGATTCAAACAGTATTCACACAAGCCGATTTTTTAACTTGAAAATCAATTACATTACCCCAAATGTCTTCTTAGATGAGCAACAGTCGCGCGGATGTTGTTCATAACTTCCGAAGATACTTAATCACCTAGATAAGACTTCAGCGTTCTCGTCAACACCACTTTACAACACCATCACGACGTTAGGTTATTGACGAGGGAAATTGAAGTATGATTTCGAGGTTAGTTATAGCATTTTCAAATTTGATTTGAAGTTAAGGTTAAAGATTAGGTTTATAGTTTGGTGGATGAAAACGCCCAAACTTAAACTTAAACCTAAGGGCATGTTTGGCTAAGCTTATTATAGTTAAAAAGGACTTTTGAAAAAGAACTTTTGAGAAAATGACTTTTTGAAAATGAGTTTTTAAAAAAAGTGTTTGGATTAGCTTATTGATGTAAAATGACTAAAATGGGCATTCTTTTAGATATAAGGGTGTAAAGAAGGGGTATATTGGTAATTTGTAGTTTGAAAAGTTAAAAGCTGGCCAAGAAGTCACAATATTGTGACTTATTGAAACCTCTTTTTTCTTCTTTGCAAAAAGCCATTTCTAAAAGGACTTTTGGCTTAGCCAAACACAAAAACAACTTATTGGCTTTTTGATAAGTCAATAAGCCAATAAGTTGTTTTGGAAAGCTTAGCCAAACATGCCCTAAATTTGATTGTGATTTGGAGGTTCCATTGAGTTTTAAAGGTTGGGTTTCTTATGAGAAGTTTGACAGGACAAAGTAAGCTTTTGATTGTTTTTTTATTTTTGAAGTGGATATGAATATGTGATGCCAGAGATTTCATTGAGCAACCGACAGGGAAACGAGTGTGGGGTAGGGGAGGAAAATGACATTTTTGCCGTCACGTGAGGGCCACGTGACTTGACTTAATGGTGAAAAATAAACAAGGTTTATGGTAAAGGACGTGATGTACAAGGGTTTGCAAACATTAAGCAAGTTTTTTTGTATTTTATTAAAATAAAGGACATAGTTTGCAGTTTAGTGTAAACATAAAGGACGTCTTTTGTAATTTACTCTAAAACATGTAAATTTTTAACATCGTAAAAAACTTGAAGGGGTTAAAGTGAAAGTTTAAGTTAAAGCACAAAACCGTATATCATAGCATTGAAAACCCTTCTAAACCCTAACTATAATCATATCACCGACGAACATAAATTAACTCTAAAATTACTTCCAAACAGATGAACCACCGTCATACATAGATCTATTTCCGGCATCCTCGTTAACCATCTGCGAATTTAAATATGGTTAGTTGATTTTCTAATCGATTTTAGGGTTTGCTTTTGATCCAATTGGATGTTGTTTATTTGTGTTCTTGATTGTTTATTAGGGTTTTCTTGTGATTTCAGCTTCCGTTATCGCTTCTCAAGACATCTCAAGGGCATCCTATGGTGAGATTTTCTTAATTTGTGTATGGATTTAGTTTTTCATGTGAAATTGTTTTGAAGAACAGTGTTTTATTATTATTATTATTATTACTGTGATTAACATGTTTTTTTAGTTTAAAAGTTAATGTAAATAGCGGGGGTGTTACGGTCTGGTTCGGCTGGTTTTGACGACAGTTTTCAACTGAACTGGCCGTGTTGGTTGGGTTGGGTCGGGTCAGTCAAACCAGCCAGTAGTTTCACGGTTTGGTGGTTCGGTTTCAGTGGTTTGGCTGTTTTAGACTAGAGAAAAGTATTTATTTTCAAAAGCATTGTTTTGTGATAAATGTTAAAAAGATGATAAAAGAATGTTTATAATGTAATTCATGTGCATAACTTTTATTCTTAAAATGAAATTAATGTTAAACGGCCGGTTCACTGTCAAACCGTTGAAACCGAACTGTGAACCGGAATGCATATGTTTCAAACCGGCGGACTCTCTTTGGTTTGGGTGGTTCTGTCGGTTTTGACAGTCTTTGAACATCCTAGTAAATAGCACTGCTTTTCGTTAGTAGCTGAAAGAAGAAGGAATAAGGAACCTAGATCGACTTGGGTTTAAATAAATTTTTGTTTTACGCGTTTTTTGTAGGGTAAAGTTGCACAAAAGGGTACAAGTAAAACCACCAATCTACGGGATCAATTAGTATAATTACGCTAACAACCACTGTAGTTGATTATAATACATGGGATAATCGAAATATGACTCATTCTTGTGGTTCTGAGTCAAAGAAGATCTAGCCAACATTATCACTCATTTGATACCTTATGGATTTTTTTGTATAAACTATGCATCAAATTTACCTCATATATATATTACTTTCTTGGAAACCATGCTTTTTGATGATAGAGTTAGTACTTGCAGACTGCGTGAATGTGTGATTATTATGTATATAAAATCTTGTTAGTACTTGTCTTATTCATCTTTGCGAAAAATGTCACAAGCGTTGTTTTAGTTATTAAAAAAACTCTCATCTGAAGACTTTGTTATACTGTTTTTTTAGATTAAAGAAGTAACGCTGTGTAAGTTGCATTTTAGTTTTGTATATATCTACATGGATGTTGAAAGAAATTTCCGTAAAGGCTAAAAGTTGAATGAGTCATATACTAAGACTGGATATAGTTTGTTTGATGAAAAAAGGTCAAAAGGGTCATAAGTTCATATTAACCATATAATGGGATAAGCAAGATGCAACTTTCATGCTTCTTAGTTTTTACAGAGTTACAGTTATCATTGTTTTGGAGAGTTCCATGTTTTAAACTGCCATCAATCTGTTTGTTATGTTGTTACAGCTTGTGGAGCTTAAAAATGGTGAAACTTACAATGGGCATTTAGTAAACTGTGACACCTGGATGAATATCCATCTTCGTGAAGTAATCTGTACCTCAAAAGTAATTTTATCCATATATTCAGATATCTATCACTATATTTCTTTTTCAAGCTCTAAGCATTTTATATATAATGAGTGACGGAGTTTGGAATTTGTTGATAGGATGGTGATAGGTTCTGGAGGATGCCCGAATGTTACATACGCGGAAACACTATAAAGTATCTTCGTGTGCCAGATGAGGTAATAAGTTAGTGTTTGTAATTGTAATCGTATTCGACACACTAATTATTTGTATAAAGATTTAAAAATACACGGGTTTTGACTGACTATTCAATTTGGCTGTCTGGGATGATGCAACTTAGCCAAGTCAGACATTGATATGCTCCTCAGGTGGGGTGTTTCTAGTAACTTGTGCCAACTGTTTCTAGGTGGGGTGCAAGTTACAATTCACATCCTTTCCTTTGTTGAAGCGTATCATCTCTCTGATGATACAACAGAGATAGGTTTCTAGCTGACCAGATTTAGTCATCCATATGTTAATTCTCTTTTTTGTAAGATTTCGTTTCGTTGGGTTATCATGAATGTATCTTTTCTGGTTATGCTTTTTTCAAGCGAGTCGAATTCAAGTAAAAAGTCAGCCTAGGTGTTACTAATTTAGTTTATTTAAAAAAGAGTAAAGTACACGAATGGTCCCTGTGGTTTACCAAAATTTTGGATTTGGTCCCTAGCTTTCTAAAAGTACGCGGATGGTCCGTGTGGTTTGCACTTTGTAACACATTTAGTCTCCAACTTTTGCCAAAAGTGCATGGCTGGTCCCTGTGGTTTGCATTTTGTAACGCATTTAGTCCATAACTTGGACCTTCTGAAACCTCCAGATCTGTTTGTTGGCTGGGGACTAAATACGTTACAAAGTGCAAACCACAGGGACCATCCATGTACTTTTGGAAAGCTAGGGACTACTCCAAAAGTTTGAAAAACCACCGGGACCATCTATGTACTTTACTTTTCAAAATATTAGATTATTTATTTTCACAATGTACTTTATGTATTGATACATTTTTTCTTCATGTAGGTGATTGACAAGGTTCAGGAAGAAACCAAGAACCGAATGGGTATGATCTTCTGGTCCAAGTTTTTTTTTAATTCATTTTATTTTTATGTTTGTGAATAAAGTTTTTCTTATGGGTTGAAAGTTGGCTAAAGCGTACTTTTAATACATACTATCTGCTATAGCTCTATTCAAAATTTTAGATTAACATTAAGGTAGAATGTTTTCTGTTATCATTGTCAAATTTCGGAAAAAATATGTTCTGATTTGTTTTATTTTGTTACGTGTTTTATTGATCTTCTAGATAGAAAGCCACCTGGGGTAGGACGTGGAAGGGGAAGAGGCGGTAGGGATGATGTTGGCGGTGGCAGAAAGCAAGGAAGAGGCGGTGGCATGGGGGGGCGTGGCGGCAGCATGGATGACGGAGGAGGTGGTAGAGGCAGGAGCCAAGGAGTAGGAGGTTATCCTGGTGGCAACAGAGGTGGGTATCAAATAAGTTCAGTAATCGCGTTCATTCAATTTAAATGCTCTTGATTCTCGTTTAAACAAATAAAGAATATACTGCTTTCTTTTGGATTCAGGTGGAGGCCGTGGTGGTCGTGGTTGATGCGACGGGTGCAAAGGACGTCTCTCGTTTTCATAGCCCTATTTTTTTTCAGTAGGGTTTATATCAATGACTGGTTTGGTTATGGGGATTAAAAATGTTGTTCCTCAAAGTGTTGTGGAGGATGAAGTCCTTGGTATATTGTAAAATTCAAGTTTAACTGTCTAAGAGATTAGAATTCAAGTGTGTTTACATTCTGTTTTTAGTTTAGATGGGAGTTATGGGTCAAACTACTATTTACGGTGAACTCGCTTGTCAGCTACGAGTTGGTAATCCTAATTAGGAACCTGTGTTACTTATTTTTTGACTGGCGAACTAAACTGGTTGGTCAGCTACAACTCGGGCATTTATGGCAGAGCAGTCTCGAAAAACCTCATGGACCGCAAGCTTTCTCTTTCCTCGCCTATGGGCCGTTTGTGGCCTGAACCTGTCACCCTCTCTCCTTGTCACGATGTCCAGCTAAATTCGTTGACTATCACTCCCTCGCTTCTATCTGAGCGTCTGATGATCCCCATGGATCCTATTGCAAAAGCTCTTGGATCATATTTTGAAGGGTAAATTACATTTTTCGTCTTTTATCTTTGTATTGGATCGTAACGGATAGTCTTTAACTTCAATAATTACAGTCACAATTAATTATTTACAAAACTCATTACACACTCTGTCCTTTGGCACTAACCTAATTAAAATTTTTGGTTAAGTTTATTTAGTTAAGGTATTCTACTCAATTCATGCTTTTATTTAAATGTTTAATAAATAAGGGTTTTTACATATTTCCTATTCCTAAGATGGTTTATTACATATTTACCCAATCATAAAATTCAATTACATATTTCTCCTCCCTAACTCATATATATTACATATTCATTTTCATTAAAATTCTTCTTATTGAATGACAATTTTACCCTTAATGGCTTATTAAATGAATATTTATATATTTCCTCTTTCTAATATCACCAGTCAATTATAATATTTCCCCAATTCTTCTACTTAATCAATCCCCATAAGCATATTATTTTTGTTTGTCCTTTTGGTGAGGTCCCATGCCATCCCTACCTAAAAGTTGTCCAAACTCATGTAAAAAAAGATCATTATTTATGGAAAAACATAGTTTGACTTGAGAAGTAAACATTTGCATAAGATATAAGCACAGGTGAAATATTAACAGAATCAAACCTCTTCCGAGTGATTATAGACGTATTTTGACAATACTGAAAGAAAAATAATACAAAATTGTTAACTTTGACTTAGTAGTCAAACTAACAAATTTCAAGATCAGGATTCTGTCTTTTTATCAAGATGTCAATAACAGCATTGCTCAACAAGAAATAGCAGAACTGGGAATTTCGGACATCTTTACTGTCATACCGTAACAGGGCTTCATCCGGACATCTTAAACCGAAACCATTCAAAACTCCAAGGTGGACTCTATCGAGGCCATACCTCCATACCACGATAAAAAAATCAACAAATAAACAAAAAACCAATACCCCTATGCAGTTTAAGCTACAAAGCAGTACTACAATAACTCCCACTTCTTATCAAGCTTGATAACATGGATGACGTTGTTGACCATGGTGAATGCAGCAACAAGTTTGACCATCTCAAGTCAAAACATCAAAAAAAAAAAAAGATCCGTGAAAGATCCGCTTCACAGAAAAAGAACAGTAAAAGAACCATAAAATATCCTTGCTCCAGTAGACCAGGTTTATCCAGTATATCTGCACATTTTCAAGATTTTTAACGGTTAGATACAACAGTTCATGATTAGTTGGTCGATTCTGATATAAATCATAATTTGCCAAAAAAAATCTGCAGCAAGTTAATGACCCAGCCAAAAAAACGTTGGGTTGAGGGTAAGTCGCTGAACATATTTTGTCGAGGTAAGTCCTGAACATATCACACACACCCCCAAAAAGTCAAAACTCGAAAAAAATACCTGGAAACTTGAAAAAACTATGCGAAAATCAGCTTCCTATAAGAACAATGCTGGTGGCGTCTTCTTCTGCTCGTCTAGGGTTTGGCGTTGTCTCCTTTCGTGTCGTGTGGGCTTCAGCGCTTCTCAGGGAAAGGGGAAGGGGAAGAAGACCGATGAAGTCTGATATAGGGTTTTTAGCGTGGGAAAAGGAAACCATCGTATGAAGATTATGAGAAGGGTAATTGAGTAATTTCCATAAAAAGGGGAGCTATGTAATTGTTTTTTTTTTTTTTTTTTTTTGGGGGGGAATATGTAATAAGCCTCTTAGGGATGGGGAATATGTAAAAATCCCAATAAATAAAACCAAAAAAATTGCCTACATAATCTTCTCCAATTTTCTAACCCTAACCACCACATCTTGCCACAACCATCTCATCCTGCCGCCACCACCTCATCCTGTTGCCTTTAATGTATCAGTAGTGTTGGATGATATCGCCAATAACCATCGTCAGTACCAGAACCGACAACAATAGTAATAACTTATCTGAAAACGTATTTCTCTCTGCTATTGCATCTCACAACCATCAATTAGGATTTGATTTCAGTTTCGGTGAATTATTCAATCCTCCTGCTCCATTCTCTTCCTCGATTTTCCCGCCAAAACTGCTATCACACTCACAGTTGTCATTCTCTTCTCCATCTGACTGTTCATTCGATAACGATGCGTTCAGCGCGAACGCAATCGCAACCAAAAACCGCCTCAGTCAAGCGAGTTTCATTCTCGAGTACCAGCAGCTGTATAACAGTTACACAATGTGTCTCGCGAGCTTACAGGAATGTGTTAAAGAGGTTGACGGTCTTTGAATCGAGAACGAAGCTTTACGCATTGCAAACAACGATTTGGTGCAGAGATTGAACTTGTTTTCGAAGGCGAAGAGGCAAAACTACCTTACGACGTCTATGCGTTCGTCTTCATCTCCTTTGTCTAGCTTAATCGGTGATTTACGGTTAGAAAATTGGGTAAGATGATGTGTATATGCAAGATGAGGTGGTGGCGGCATGATGAGGTGGTGGTGGCAAGATGTGGTGGTTAGACCAGTGGGTATGGGAGGCTCATCCCCATGAGGATGGGCCACCACGTCACCGCCACGTAGGAAAGGCTTGGAGAGGATGGACCTAGGGGGTGGAGGATGGGGCAAGATTGCAGTTGGAGTTAGAGAGAGAGGAGAGACAAAGATGAGAGAGATAGAGAGAGAGGCAAGATTGCAGGCCCGTCTTCATCGTCTTGTGCACGCCGGTTTTAACAAGCCGGACCAAGGGGGCGGTGTGGGGGACCGGCGCCGGGCTTCGCCGGGCCTAAGGGTTAGGAAATTGAGGAAGATGATGTTTATATGCAATTTTTTTGGTTTTATTTATTAAACATTCAAATAAAAACATGAATTGATCATAATACCCTTAACTGAATATACTTAACCAAAAAATTTAACTAGGTTACTACTAAAGGACGTACGGCGTAATGAGTTTTTTCCAAATAAAAGATTGTGCCTGTAATTATGAAATTAAAGGCTATCCATTGAAATCTGATACAAACATAAAGAACGAAAAATGTAATTTACCCTATTTTGAAAGATGTGATGAATTCAAACGGATTTTTTTACCACCACTCAGATTGTCATCAAAGCTTGTATTCGAGTGTCATCATAAAGTGCCGATGATGAAGAGAATGTTTTGGATATACTATAAGTGAATTTTGAGAACGAGGAATAGCTAATTGAATTTAAAGAAAGAGCTAGGAGGAGATAATATTTTTAATTTTTTTTTTATAGTAGTTCTTGGTCTAGTTTATTTATATTGACTAGGTTAGAACCCCGTGCATTACACGTGTTGAATAAATGTAATTTAATATATTAAATAATAAAAAGTTATCTTTGTGAACCTCGTATATTGTACGGGTTGAATAAATGTAATTTTAAATATCAAATAATAAAAAAAGTTATATCTTTAAAAACCATGTGTATTACACAGATTAAATAAATGTAATTTTGTATACTAAATACTAAAAACGCCGTATCTTTAAAAAAACCCGTGTATAATCGGGTTGAATAAATCTACCAAATAATTAAAAAATTGCATCCTTATATTACACGTGTTGAATAGATCTAAAAAAAGAGTTATATCTTTAAAACTCATCTGTATTACACAGATTAAATAAATGTAGTTTTGTATATTAAATTCTAAAAACGTAGTATCTTTATAAAACCCGTGTATAGTCGGGTTGAAAAATCTACCAAATAATAAGAAAACTATATCCTTAAAAAACCATGTGTATTATACGTGTTGAATAAATATAATTTTATATAGCAAATGATAAAAAGTTATATCTTTAAAAACTTCGTGTATTACACGGGTTATATAAATGTAACTTTGAATAGTAATAATAAAAAAAAATTATTTTTAAAAACCCCGCGTTTTACACGAGTTGAATAAATATAATTTTGTATACCAAATAATAAAAAAGTTATTTTTAATAAATTAGGATAACATTTAATATTAATTTATTATTTATATATTTAATATAAGATAAGCGGGAAAGAGAGGTATTTATTTTAAAAATATATTAAATTAACAATTTAGATTTGAGGATAATATTTTATTAAAGTATGATAAGATTTAATATTAATTTATTATTTATTTAGTTAATATATGATAAATATAGATTTGAAGATACCTTCAATGAATGACACGTGTCCAAAAGTTGGCTTCTTTTATTATAGTAGACTAGCGGTAAGACCCGTGTGCAAACACGGGTCGTTTCTTAGAAAACCATGCATAACACATATTGACAGAGAGTAAAAAAATAATTATTGCAGACTTACAAAATTGATATAAATTAATGATCAATAGGTTTATTCAACAGCAATTCCATTATGTTGATAGGAAACCACTGTTGTCTAATAACTGTTAAAAACTTTTGTTGCTTTCCAACAGACTTTACTAAGAACTGTCATCCATTATCTCCAACAGAGCTTGCCAGATGGATAGATAGTAACTATCAGATGTTAGTCAACCCATGTTAAAAAGGTCAGTCAACAGAAATTACAAAGGTTAGTAAACAGATGTTAAGAGAATAATGTTATTAACAACATGTGTTCTCAGGATAGGCTTAATGCAGAGCAAGTATCAGATGCTTTCAAAAAGTTGTATTGCTTTCCAACAAACATTTCCTAACAACTATTCCTCCATTATACCCAACAGACGTTACCAGGTTGACAGATTTTTAGTATCACCATAGATTTTGTAAAACTTCTTTGTAAACCACATTAGTAGTGGTTGTACAGACTCGTTTCTCTTTATCACAAATCAAAATTTTCAACCCCTTCCTACTTTTTACTCTAGATACAGCAACATAGAGCTGGCCATGACTAAACACTGGACGTGGAAGATATAAACCAACACGCTCCAATGATTGTCCTTGACTTTTATTTATTGTCATAGCAAAACACAGTGAAAGTGGGAATTGTCTTCGAGAAATCTTCACTGGTATTCTTTTATCAGAAGGTGTCATCTTCAGTCTTGAAATCAAAGTATGATGACCTATATTAGTCCCTGTGATAATTTTTGCTTCAATCACAACTTTTCCGAGCTTCGTGACTTGTAAACGTGTACCATTACATAATCCATTTGCCTGATCAATGTTTCTAAGTAACATCACTGGAGCACCAAGTTTCAGTACTAATTTATGGTTAGGTAAACCAGATAAACGAAGATTGTTTAACACATCAGGAGGAAACAATGTCATATTAAGCTCAGATTCTTCCTCCGATTGGTATAAACTGTCTGAACTAAAATAAACCTTTTCTTCACCAGGCAGACTCTCTAACAACTCTTTATTTATTGAATCCACTACTTCATTAGTTGGAGCAAGAATCGCTCTTTGTTGGAAATACGTTAAATCCCACAAAAACTTATTCATGTCCAGATATATAAATGAAATGAGAGAAGAAATAGGATTGACTTGGTCATGAATAAGTAAATCATCTGGTACTTCAATATCAATCTCACCATCATTTTCTTCACCAAGCTTTAAAATCCATTCTCCAAATTCCTTTATTTCTTTCAAATCTGCTTCCTGACAACCAACTCTTAATCTCATATTCTCAGTTAGCTTTAGTACTTGACAGTGGCGCCATATATAAGAAGAATTCAAAGAAGCCTTGACTATCATTGTTCTGGTACCTTTAGGGATGACCGAAAGAATTTGTCTAAAATCACCACCAAATAGAATTACCTTCCCCCAAACGGCTTGGATTGCATGTTCGGTTGACTGGAACGTTGTAGGATCGTTTTCAGACCCGAACGAGTCGATCAGAAGAGTTTTGCTCAGTACGAAAGGCGGAAACAGACTTACTGAGGTCAATTCAGCAAGAATATCACTTTAAATTGTCGTTATATTGATTTGAAATCAATTTACAGCGAGACGACACTTTGGCAGCACTTCGTTGCTCTGACCGGAATAGTTCTTAATGATTTCGCTCGAACACACATATATATAGTGTTTAGATTCCGCTTGAAGTGGTTTCAAGCGAGATCAGATTCCAAGCGGAATCTAATTCCGCTCGAAATAACCATTAAACAATTTCAAGCGAAATCACCTTATTCAAGCGAAATTACTTTTATCTCATACTACGTGCCCTGATCTAACATTCTACGTACAAAACTCGATACAAGACGAAGTCGACAGACGCATGCACCAACAGACTCCCCCTCGAATGTTGACGAATCTTAAAGTGTCGAGTCTTCGCATCTTCAGACTTTATCAGTCTTCGGGCTCCTCTTTTGAAGTATCTTGACACTGTAAAGCATCCTCAAATCTTTCTCTTTTCTCCAGAATCACAATCTCTTGATCTGATCTCTTTTGATACCTTAAGTTCATCAGCATCAGCAATCTCAGAATCAGAACCTGGCTCTTTGATATCCAGATTCCCCCTCTCTGTAAGCTGGGATCGTAATCTGGCTTCCTCATGTTCAAGATCATGCCCTGGCTCAAATTCTGCTCAGGATCGAAAACTGGTTCACACTCTTTTCACAGATTCAGGACCAATTTCTGGCTCTTAATCTTTTTATCCCAAGATCACCTAGCTCGTATCCTGTTTCCTGCACAAAAACTCTACCCAAAAATAAATTTTCTGATGACCACTTGTAAAATCAATCTCACATTCTGATGAATTAATTGTATATAAAATATTCAAACAATGATTTTAAAATTTTAAACTTTGATTAACCACTTGCAGGAATACCGTTTTTCTTTTCAAAACAAACACTCTCCCAACCCTAATTGTCATCATATTCAGCACTTGGAATTTTGAAAATCAGCTCTCCAACATCAGTTGTCGAAAATCTTTTTATATTTTTCAAAATTTATGATAAAACACAATCTTTTTGGATTTTTCTAAGATTTTCGAACATAAAATGAAATGTAGTAGAAAAATATTTACATACAATATTTTTGTGAGTTTGTGTAAGAGGATCATATCAGTTAATGACAAGTCACAAGTACCGTTGAGCTTAGTTACACATTAAGAATTAAACAATTCACTTAGATTGTCGATATACTGATCCACTTAAATTCTCACACAAATTTCAACTGATTCAGGATATGAATTAAGTGTATTAAGAACTTAAACTCATTCATGTGTCCCACCTCTTGAATATACTCCCGTATCTAGATCCCAATATTCAGTCTTACAGATGAGTATACCACAGATGATATCTGTAAGGGGTTAATTGTGAAACCGTGAGAGCTCAGGTCAGAACTTCCGTTCAGCAGAGAGATGACGGCTCGACTTTTGGTGTGTCCCCTTTAGAGGATCTTTTTTACAACAGCAATGATTATCAATTTTATTGTTTCATCATTTTTGCTGAGGGCGGCGCTATATTTCAAGCAAGCAGTAAAGTATTCTCCAGGGACTAGGCCATTGCTTTCGCATTATCAGAAGTCCCGGGATAATACCCCAGATATCACTGAGCATAAAGACCTAGTATCTCAGAAAGAGGGACCTTTCAAACGAGATTTCAGGGGTTACCTATATATCCAAGTAGTGTTCCCCACAAAATAAGCAAGTTTGAATTTAAGTTTATATCCCAAAAAAGCTTACTAAATGTGTAAAAACCTATCGGCATATCATCAGTGAGACTGTTTAACGCTATTTAAACATGACATTTCTTTAGCATACTGTAACTGTCTACTGATGTACTATCATTTCCTCTTCTTTGACACAAAAACTCATTTTTCATTTTATCATGTTTTTTACTTTTTCAAATTTTCAAATGTTTTTGGATTTTCTGAAAATTTTTATTTTTACTCCCCCTAAAATGCAAACACAATTAAAAGAAATTTGAAAACTAAACTATATAATCAGTTTGTCACTCTACTTGTACAGTTTAAAAATTGACAACATGATGTCGAATCACTTCAATTCGCCATCCACTTGGCATAAACAATCAGAACTCCCCCTCACAACAAAATAGTTTCCCATTGTGATTTCAAAACACTTAAGTTTGTTTTAATCAAATGGTTTTTCTGGAAAATAAGTTTTGTTAATTGATTTTAACATTTGTAGGTTAGGGGTTCATCACTTTGTTTTTCAAAATACCATTTGTAAGAAATCAGATACAACTTAATGTCCCTGATTAATCTTGAAAATTAAGTACCACTTGTAAAAATGGTTCAATCAAGTTCAAACTAATGACCTTGATTTTACCACTTGTATCATAAACTTTTTTTTTCAACCACATAGCTTACCAACCAATACCACATGTATGTTGAATTCTCAAGATGCCAATTCCTACTCCTCACTTACCAACCTGGAGTTCCGGAAAGTCATACTTGTGACCAATTTTCAATTTTTCAAACAAAACAATATAAGAAAGATGCCGATTCATGCTCCACGATTACCAACTTGGGAGCTCCGGCAAGTCTAGAATTTTACTGTTCATAGTAGGTACCATCCCAGTCACAAACCAGGGATAATACTTTACCTTGCTTCTTTGTTTTCTATTCGTAAAATTCCTTGACTCCCTTGACCTTCCTGTCAACCATTTTTCCAAAAATATGTTGCACTTTGGAATTAAACGCTTTTTCAACATCAAAATCTTTCTTTTCAGAGAAAAATTGATTTGAAATTTCAACTTTACCAATTTTCTTTTTAAAATTTTCAGCCCGAAGTGGTGGAAAATTCACATCATCCACAGTCGGTACTGAGTTTTCACTTTTAATATCAACCTGTGGCTCATCTGACTTTGTGGAATCAGATTCATCACCAGACAATAGCTCCTCTGATTTTGATGAATCAGAATCATTGCTAGAACTATCATCAGATTTTTTAACAACCCTTTTCTTGTAAAATCTGTTTGAACTTTCACCAATTTCAAAAGTTGAATTTTTGAAAAGTTTAGTTCTCTCAATTGGTGGTTCAAACACAACTTCTTTATCTTTCAGTTTACGAGAAACTCCCTGTTTTGATTTTATTGCCTTGGAACAATTTTTGGCAATATGACCAACAGTGTTGCATTGGAAACAGGTTCTCGTTTCTTTCATCTGTTCAGCAGTCTTCATCTCTTCTTGCTTTTTCGCAAGGAATTCTCTGTTCGACTGTTTTCGGATTAGATTTTCTTTCTCTTCTTCAGTTGATGTACCTGAAACAAATATTATTTTTGATTTAAAATCTCGAACATATTTTTCATTTTTATGATTTTCTGGAGGAATAAATCCTAATCCTTTCTTTTTGAAATTACCGTTATGGTTTGGTTTCTTTCGATAACCAGAACCAGAAATGTAACCCTTTTTCTTGTTTTCTCTTTGTTGAACTCTTGAGGTGTACTTTTTAGGTTTATCAGTAAGATTTACATCTTTTATTTCAGAAATGTTAATTTATGTAAGTTTGAAAACCTTTTTTATCATTTCTGGTTTAACACCTCTTATTGGAAATTCCTCATCAAAATATAATTTGTCAGAATCATTCAAAGTATATGCAACTTTAAACATTTCGTCATCCAAATTAGATTTTGATAACAGGAATTCTTTATTGTAAACCCTTTTGCCCTGTTTGACGGATTGACTCGGAGTGCTGGACTCAGACTTTGACTCTGACATAGACTCCGACTTTGATTCTTCGGATTCATCTTTATCCAACACCTGATCAACCACTTTCTTTATTAACTCGGACTCATGATCAGTGTCAGATGATGTAAACGTGACATCAATATTTTCTGGCAAATTAACTGTAGACTCCGACTCCCACTGTAAATTTGTTGCCTTTTCGACTCTTTCTGAATTTGGATTTCTCGGAGAATATCCATTTTCAAGCGAGGGTGGACACTTGTTGTAACTGAAACCTTGTTTCTTACCAGAATCATTCACTTTAGTATCCTTCTTCTTTACTTTCTTCTTTTCAGGAGTCTTTTCTTCAGATACTTTTTGTTCTTCAGTTACTTCATCATCTTCAAAAGCCTTCATGCCCTCAACAGTTGGATAAATCTTGTCAATGACGTAAGAAGTACATGAGTAACTTTTCAACAAACGATTAACTCTTTCAGTTTCAATTCTTTGTGTTTCAAGTTTCTGTTCTAACACAGCACACTTCTCAATGTAATTGTTCACCACTTTTTGCTTTATCATGAAAGCTCCCTGAAGTGTCTTCATGGCTGTTGCTTGTTCTTCACTTGATTGATTATACTGATTCATGGCTTTGTTCAGAACATCATAAGATTCCTTCAGCCTGATCATGTTGTTCATTAACTCACTATTTTTCTTCTTTATAATCTCACAGTTCTCACAAATTACTGGACTATTCTTTGCATCAACTTCTTCACTAACTTTGAACTTTGGAATCTTCTTTATCTTTTTCTTTATCATTGGAACTTCCTCGTCATCACTGCTGACATGTGGTTTGACCTTTTTCTTTTTCTTTTTGGCTTTTTCATCTTCACTATCGCTTTCTGCTATCAATTTCAAATCAGCTGCCAATCTTCTTGCATGATACTCTCTATCATCATCACTATCTTCTTCAACTCGAGCGACATATGCTTTGTGATTTGAATCTTTGTTTGGATAATAATCATCCCAATTGAAATTTGCCCAGCTAAAACCTTCAGGCAATTTTTCATCATCTTGGTTTATCAGGCATGCTTTGTTATCAGCTGAAATATATTTGTCCCAGCTAAAACCTTTTGTTGACTCTTTGTCATCCTGGTTCACCATACAAGCTCTCTTTGAAGATTCTTCAATCACTTTTCTTCCATGTGCCACTTATGGTTCTTGTTGTTGTTGTGCAACTTGATGATAAATGGCCTTCCGATAGTAATCATTGTTGTTGTTGAATGGATTTTGAGCTCCACTTACTTCACGGTTTTTGCACTCCCTCTTGAAGTGTCCTTTTTCCCTGCAACGAAAACAAGTGACTTTAAATTTATCAAAACCTAAAGTAGAAATATTAGCTTCACGTAAATCATCTCTTCCTGTAATCTGCTTAAATTTCTCAGCTCGTCTTAACACACTTGCCAAACACCACTTTATGTCCATTAATTCCATCTCTTCAGCATCTATTTGATCGTAATCCTCTTTAGTTAGCATTGGATTCCTGATCCGACCTGCCACAAAACTTCCATAAGATTCCAACACAGTTCCCAACAAAGACATGTGACTCTTAGCAATTTATGCTGAATAATCCTCATCATTCTCCAGATTCAGTACAATGTTGCATTGTAACTTCTTTCCATTCTTTGTTGCTGAAATATTCGGATCAAATGATGGATATGATGAAAAACTTGTGTTGCTGTTTGATCATTTGGATGAACTTCCAGATGAACCTTTTGCATTGAAAGCAGTTTCGATTTTTGGTGACATGTTGGTGGATTTATCACTGACACCACCTTTGTAATAGAGACTAATGTCTTGTTCACCATCAAAATCTTTCATTCTTAAAGCCTTTCTCTGTTCCATCTCCTGAGCCTCAATCTTTTCAATGAACTTGCTCAATGTCAGATTGCTAAAACCTTTCTTGTTCCTCAACATCATGAGATATGTACCCCAAGTCTCATATGGTAAAGCATCAGCTAGCTTCTCAATCAACTCCTCATTATCTTTTTCGATGCTCAATCTCTTCATGTTAGCTAGCAAATTGCAATATCTCTCAATGATTTGCTTTGTACTTTCATTTTTCAAACCACGAAACAGATCAAACTCTTTCTTCAAAAGCGACTTTTTGTTTTTAACCATCTCTTGGCTTCCATGAAACTTTGATTTTAATGCTTTCCAGATTGAATAAGAAGTTCCATTGTGTTGCAATAAAACCAAGATATCTTCCTTCACAGCTTGTTGTAGTAGGCTTAGCATCATTTTCTCATCTTTATATTTCTTTCTATTATCAGCACTTAGATCTTTAATCACAATAATCTCTTCGTCATCATTCATCGGTCTAACGTATTTCGTCTCGACACATTCCCAAGCATCCAGATAATTTGTTTGTACCCAGTTCTCAAAACGTCCTTCCCAACCCTTATACTCCTCGATGTTCATGAGCTTAGGCGGTTTTTGCATAGTCCCCGTTTCATTTTCCAACATCGTGTTCTGTGCGAGAGTAATCGGGGTAACTGGAGTAGCGAATGCGTTGTAGAATTCCTCTTCCATGTTTCGGTTTTCAAAATTCACAAAAACAGTTCTTCAAGCGGAATTAAGTTCTCAAACGAAATCTCCTTTGAAGCGAAATACCTTATTTCGCTTGAACTAATACCTTTTCAAGCAGAATAAGAACTTTGAAGCGGAATAACACTTTTCAAGCGAAATCAACAGAATTTTTCAAGCGAAATAATTTTTCAAGCGGAAACAACTCAATTTCTTAAGCGAAATACCGGTTTCAAGCGGAATAAGGAGCTAATTTCATTTGAACTGATGCTGATGTCATCATTCTCGCGTAGATTTTCAAGCGAAATAACAATTTTTATCTGATTTAGATCGAATTAAGGTCTAATATTCTCAAGGATTTGTTAAAACAGTATTACGCACATTCTGTGAAAATTTTAGCCAATTTTAACCGTGAAAACTTGTTAATTTTGAAAAAGAATGTGTAGAAATCAGAAATTGCAGCTGAATTGGTAAGAACTCTTCTTCCTGAGCTCTGATACCACTTGTAGGATCGTTTTCAGACCCGAACGAGTCGATCAGAAGAGTTTTGCTCAGTACGAAAGGCGGAGACAGACGTGCGGAGGTCAATTCAGCAAGAATATCACTTTAAACTATCGTTATATTGATTTGAAATCAATTTACAGCGAGACGACACTTCGGCAGCACTTCGTTGCTCGAACACACATATATATAGTGTTTAGATTCCGCTTGAAGTGGTTTCAAGCGAGATCAGATTCCAAGCGGAATCTAATTCCGCTCGAAATAACCATTAAACAATTTCAAGCGAAATCACCTTATTCAAGCGAAATTACTTTTATCTCGTACTACGTGCCCTGATCTAACATTCTACGTACAAGACTCGATACAAGACGAAGTCGACAGACGCATGCACCAACAAACGTGATATGTCTCTCATTGTTCTATCAAGAGCCTCGAAACAATGCGTGTGAGTCATAGGTGCTTCATCCCAAATAATCAATGTTGCTCTTTTAATTAAATCACCTAACTCAGTATTAGGCTCTATCGAACATACTGAATTCTCATTAATGTTGATTGGAATTACAAACCTTGAATGAGCAGTTCTACCACCATCCAGCAAAAGTGAAGCAATTCCACTGGATGCAACATTCAATACAACTTCACCTTTTGATCGTAATGCAGCTGAGAATGTCTTCCAAAGAAACGTCTTTCAAGTTCCACCATAACCATATACAAAAAACACACCTCCATCACCTTTTTCAATCGCTTCTATAACAATTTTATATATCCTTTCCTGTTCGGCAGTTAAACACTTTACATAACCATCATGTTCCCTTTGAAGAGCTAGTCTGTCATACGATAACTCTTTCATTATCAATCGATTGTTCGACGATGAAACATAATTATTCAGAACACTTGGCATATCATCAAAATTTCTCACTGTACTTCCATTGGTAAGTAGCAACTTTTCAATTTCAGATAGACAGATATTTTCAAGTTCTTCTTGTTGAAGATCCAAATCTAAAACAAATGTTGAAAAAAGTATTAGTTTTTCCCAATAACAGAGCTATTACATAATTTTAATGTAGTTGTATATAACTTTAATAAAATAATCACATTACCTGCAATACCAGTTATCTTTCGTTGCTGATACAGAATGTCTTCACATAACAGGGACTTCTTTTCCGACCAAAAAACACCAGGACGAGATATCGAATTTGACAGCAACAACATTACAAAAAAGGTCCTCAAGAAATCTCCGGTTGACCATGTGCTAGCTTCTTTGACAGCATTAACATATTCTTTATCATCATCCAACAGCCCCCGTGCAAAACATGCATCTTTAAATGTTTGAAAAACCTGCCCATCAACTGTTTTTATATCTTCAAAACAGGTTGGTCCCTTAATATGATTCAGTAAAATCCTTAGGTAGTAACAATCACCAAGTGATGGTGGGACATAATGTATCCTCCCAATTGATCCATACGGATGCTTTCTTCGATTCCATTTGCGATTTTTAGCATTCCATACATAATATCCCGGAAACTGAACATACCTCAATGTCCTGGCAAATTCATTGACTTTATTACAATTCATCCACTCTGTAAACATTGTCATTTTCACAGTTGGATCAGTAACAATATCACACAAATTATCATGATCGTTATACACAATACTCTGACCATCTTCACAATGAAAATGTAATACTTCAACAGCTGGATATCTATAATGTATGACATACATGAATATTCTCCAAGCAGCTTCACAATCAGAGATATATCTACAATCAAGGTATGCTTTTATCTCATCTACAACTACATTCTGTTCCGTATCATTCTTGGTGCTATTGGCTTGAAAAACAGAAGCAGTGACTCTATCAGGCCCCTTATTAATATATTTAAACAAATATTTGATAGAACCTGACTGGTTGCACCATTCAACGTTAACGTGGCACTGATACTTTCTGAGCAGGAGAGCATTGTAAGGAACTACAAATCTATTATCAAGTGTCACACCATTCTTTACTACTGTATTACTTGTTTGACGATGACGATAGATAGGATATCCTTCAGAATCAACACAAGTCTCATCTACATATTTTTTGGGAAACTTTTTAGAACATTTTTGCTGAACCATACATGGACAAAGTGGGTTGTCTGTACCACATGGTCCATGAATCATAAATTGCTTGACAAGCTCATATAATTCAGGATCTCTTTCTTTATCTGGTATCTCAGCACTAATAACACGATCAATATCAGATGCAGTTGGAAATTTGCTTTCAGCACCCAAGAACAAACATATGTGAGCATGTGTGAGTCCACGCTTCTGAAATTCCACTGTATACATAACTGAAATTTTTGAACAGTGGGTTGTTAGATAAATATAATTAGATGTTCAAAGTAAAAAATATAACTAAAGGGTACCTGCTTGTATATCACCAAAGAATTTATGTTTCTTGAAATCTTTTATAAGATGATCCAATTTACACTTGAATAATCTAGAGATAATATCCGGTCTGTCTTCAGCATTAATGTCACACCCTCAAATTACCACCTAGGGAGTGTCCCTGTTAGGTGTGTGACTACTAGCAATGAGCCACTAATTACATTGAATCACAAGTTGTAATAAAGTTCCATCAATTAAGTAATAACAATTCCAATCATAAGTTATTCAAAATCACAAGTTCAGCGGAAGCATTAAAGTATCATAAGGTAAATACGAATCAATCATAATAAATAAGTATTTGACAAATAATCCCGTCGGTATGACCATGACCACTCTTGCTCTCCAGCCAGCAAGCTCCTATTCAAATCACCTAGCGACCTGCGAGCATGTAACAAGTGTATCAGACAAAGCTGGCGAGTCCACAGTTTAAGAAAACGTTTGTTACCAGTTGAATGTAAAACAGTTCAATAACCAATGCAAGTAATATTGTTAATATCTCAATTCCGAACAAGACGGCTCCTGAAGTACATGACTGCCCTTTCCCACGTACTCCTATCCAGTACTGGGCCCGACTGGGTCATTAGTTCACATCCGTCCTCTCTAGGAGCGGTGTGAGGGTGCCAAACCTAAGTAGCGCTACCAACTAATACCCGTTACCCTCCAGGTAACAACATAAGGGACTTACAAGAATGATAGGTGAGAATATTAACCAATATACCCGTTTTTACCCAAAAGACTTATTCCTCCACGGGATACCCACTGACTGTCCCCAACCACTGGGACGCATGCTCGAATGTAGTGAACTCACCTTTGGTTGCTCGGTAGGTTTTAATTTCTTGTTCGTACTAAATCCAGTGTGTCCTATTCCAATTATTGACAACAGTTAGGACCACGTTCAACGTTTAGCACCATGCTTATCACATTACATTCCAACCACTTAAATAAATAGCCACTCTATATCAAACCAACATTGAACAAATAACATTCTTTATTGAACACTACTAATAAATGTATATACCCGACCTTAAACAACAACAGTTTCACAAACAACACTTAAATAAATAGCCACTCTAACATATAAGCATGAGTACCAATAACTCGTTATCTACACCCATGCATAACAGGGCTGCGGTCCAGCTCAATGATTAACATAGGTTGCGGCCCTTAATGCTGATTCAAATAAGCCCAGCCGGCCCAGCAACCATTCGGGTATATTTATGCATGTGTGTGACCCATATGTTTGCATGAGTTATTCTAATTCTACCAGTAGCCCATAATTACAAGTCGCAATCAAGGTTCATAACACAATCTCATACATAACAGTTATGTCTAGCATCAAGCTCTAATAAATCGGATCATGCTTTAAGAGCCGAACCCGAGTAACTATTAACAAGGGTCAGCGATATCAAAATACTCTATTTGATGAATTATCGGCCCATCAGACAAATACAAATATTTACAAGTTTTTTTTTATCATAGTCCTCATCTTCAAGAAATCATGTAATCAATTAAATCTAATCATGTCCATGAAATTGTTATTCCCTAGTCTAACCATCCATCGACTCAACTGTGTGGTTGAAACATCCCTACCTTTGCATACATTCATAGTTATCAAGCTTACAACTTACAATTAGGCCATTATATAACACTAATCCTCTATGGTTATCCAAGAACCATAACAAACATCAAAACACAATCAGCAAGCATGTCCTCGGCCCACATCATAAACGAATTCGATTAACACACTAATTCAATTAATCCCGTTAATTCGTATCAAGTCACAAGTAATCATAAACAACATAACTATCAATCAAATCGTTCACATTTGCATGAAATCCTATAAACCTAACCCGTACGTATCACAATCAAGTAGTTGATAAATAAACAAACATGAACTGAACTCACTAACCAGAAGTCCTGATTGATCAAGATGATATTGCGAATGGAGGGAGGGTTTCTTCTGTTTGCCGTACGTAGGGTATGGAAGGGGAAATAGGGTTTGATATTTGTGGTTTAATGATTTACGTATAGAAGTCTAAATAATGGAAAATACTAAAGCAGTTGGTCCGAAATAAACAATACACACAAATAAATAGTTGGGCTCAATTGTTTCGTTTGGGCCGACATGGTATGGTGTGTTATTTCAAGATAAAATTATAATGCACAATGATATACGCGACCCAACAATTTTTAATAAATTATTTAACCGAGTTGTCAAACGTTTAAGGTTAACGATGTTACAACTGAATAGCGAGGAGTTATGGTCGTAAAATGAAACGTTACTAGCCTCGAAAGTTCGGGTTGTTACAATTAAGAGCTGTATCGTGCAAACATTTGTAAATCTCAGGCCAGTTTGGATTACAAGTCACCGTTATGAATAAATCAGGATATCCAACAGACTTGCAAATTGCCATAGCATCCAAGTACTTTTGCATCATATATCTAGAACCACCAGTAAATGATGAAGGTAAAAGTATAGGTTTACCACAACTTGAGGCATTATTCTCTCCACTTTCAACAGTAGCATTCAAGTTCTTAAGACTTTGCGCTCTAAGTTTAGGTTGTTGTGTCCTTATATAATTCAACCTTGCAGATTCTATCATCGTGTATCCATCAACCAAAAACTGTTGAAATAGTTTTTTCGCATTAACTAACAATGAAAGATGATTCTGTCTATCTTGAATTTTGTAACAAAAGAATTCTCTAATTGTAAGATTGGTTCTAAGTACCTCATTATCAATCGCAATCCCTCTATGTTTAATACCAACTCTATAACCATCTTCTGCATATGGGAAAATAAGTGGATATTGCAAAGCAAGGTAAGAGGGATGAAGCTCACTAATTCTTTGAAGACCACCAGACTTCTTTCTAACAACAATGTCCCGTTTATCAAATGCTCCATCAAAATCACCATTTATTAACGCAGCAATTTCTGACGCTGTTGGCAAATTGTGAACTCTTCCATCCTTATCTCTTGTTCCAATAAGCTTCAAGCTTACATCTTGAAACTCATTTTCTTGAAAACAATCTCTTACCATTCTGAAGGACTGGACAAGAGGATTGCAAGAATCCAACATGTCTTTAAGACCCTCTATGGTTGTACTATCTAGCTGGTTGTTTCTTGTAGTTTTGCATTCTATCTGAGAACTGTCAGAAATATAAAATGTTAAAATTTACATTCATTTCAAATGATAATGAATGTAAATATACTGAAAAGCAAAATATATATTCATAAATGGCACAATTATCATAAAGAAATCACCTTACTGCTTTTTGACGATTTACAACTTCGTTTTGTGAATCATATATGTAAAGCTGGGAGAATTTGGGTTCTTCCCCATCGTCCGGAAGTAAACTACCCATTTGATGATAATTCTGACCTTGTAGTCTAAATACATAAGGACCTTTACCTCTCTGATAACTTTTGTCAACCTTCCCACCAAGAGATGTGAAGGAAAACATCATGTTATATGCTCGAATATTATCCATGAAATTGCGAGACTGTGAGGTATGACTTTTATATAAATGACGTAGTAATGGAGGAGGTGTAGGCGGTTATGGTAGCTCAACATCTCCATTGAACAACAAAGAGAATATGATGTTTTGTTACGTTTTTTATTTCCCCTAAGCATTTCATCTTCCCATAACATTGCATCACATTTAGAACACACTAAGATGGCATCTCCATGATCAATATAATCTACAGACTTAGCAAATTTATAAGTCAACATAAGTTATCTACATATTGAAAACTTAACAGGAATTTACATTTGTATCTTATACCTTTAGAAATTCCATGAATCTTCTTAACCATAGAATCTGGTAATATCTCATCACTCATTTGTAATTCAATTTTAGATATTCCACCTATATTGAAGCTTGTAAAATAAAATATATATAACAATTTATAAAACCTAAGATTAAACAAATATTTTGTTTCCAAAAATTTAAAACATACAATTTGTAATATCTGATAATGGAGTCCTCTCAACAAAATTGGATATTTGCTTAGTACTTCCAAAAGGAGTGTAATGGACATTCCTTGATGAGATTTTTCTTGATGAATCTTATAAGCAGTGTTGCAAAAGTCGGATTCCTCGGCCGAGTACTCGGCGAGTACTCGGTCCTCGGACCTCCACCTTGGCGACTTCCTCCTAGGCGGTCTCAACTAGTCGGCCTCGGGAGTACTCGGTCCTAGTCGGCGCCTAGTCGGAGCCTAGTCGGCCTAGTCGGAGCCTAGTCGGCCTAGTCGGTCTAGGCGGTCAACGTGGTTTGTTGACTTTTAATCGGTCAAAATCGGCCTACTCGGCCTTGTACTCGGACTACTCGGCCTTGTACTCGGACTACTCGGCCTTGTACTCAGACTAGTCGGACTTGTATTCAGAATATTTGAACTTTAAACATGTTTCATTTTAAATTATACCCAGTTGACATGAATTATGCTTATTTAACACATAAATAATATATAACAATTAATTTTCTTTATATTTACCATGTCCGCGTACTCCCCGAGTACTCTCCGAATACTCCGATTACTCCCAACTCCCCAGTCGGCCGACTAGGGACCGCCTAGCGACTTTTACAACACTGCTTATAAGAGAAAAGTATATAAAATAAACGAACAAAACTACAATTCATATTCATAATTAAATTAGAAAAAATATCTCCAGTAAGTTTACCTTTTTCATTTGTAGATGAGTGATACACATTACTACTAATATCTGGAATAACATAAGTAGGAAGGTGATACACATTCCTTCTTTCGACATTGTTGGTTGAAGCTTGTAAAATAGAACATATGTAAGGATTCCAAAAACATAACATATACATACATATTTCTTTTAAATTTTGTTTGCAAAAATATAACACATACCACTTGAAGTATTTGAAAATGGAATCCTTTTAACAGAATCAGATGTTGATGCAGGATGACAGCCTCTGTTGTTTCTCTTTTGTTGAAGAACATACTTCCTTTTTTCTCTTTCTACAGCACACATTTGACGTTGAATTGCTTGAAGGTCAACTTCATACTTACTTGAAATTGTGTTATCTGTATCCATATTTTAAAATACTTGAATGAAAAAGATTGTTGACCACTCGAGAAAAGAACTTTGAAAGTATTGTGAAAATTATTTGAAATTACCAAAAAATATCTGCAGTAAGTATACCTTTTACTTGTGTAGATGAGTGAAACAAATTACTACTAATATTTGGAGTAGCATAAGCAGGAAGATGATACACATTCCTTCTTTCAACATTGGTGGTTGAAACTTGTAAAATAGAACATATGTAAGGATTCCAAAAACATAACATATACATACATATTTCTTTTAAATTATGTTTGTAAAACTATAACACATACCACTTGAAGAATTTGAAAATGGAATCCTTTCAACAGAATCAGATGTTGATGCAGGATGACAACCTCTGTTGTTTCTCTTTTGTTGAAGAACATACTTCCTTTTTTCTCTTTCTTCAGCACAGCTTTGACGTTGACTTGCTTGAAGGTTAACTTCATACTTACTTGAAATTGTGTTATCTGTATCCATAATTTAAAATACTTGAATGAAGAAGATTGTTGACCACTCAAGGAAAGAACTTTGAACATATTGTGAAAGTTTTTTTAAATTACCAAAAAATATCTGCAGTAAGTATACCTTTTACTTCTGTAGATGAGTGAAACAAATTACTGCTAATATTTGGAGTAGCATAAACAAGAAAATGATACACATTCATTCTCTCAACATTGGTTGTTGAAACTTGTAAAATACGAAACATGTGTAAGGATTCCCAAAAGATAACATATAAATATATATTTCTTGTAAAATTTTGTTTGCAAACCTATAAGACATACCACTTGGAGTGTATAATAATGGAATCCTTTTAACAGAATCGGATGTTGATGTACGATGAAAACCACTCTTGTTTCGCTTTTGTTGCAGAACACGCTTCCTTTTTTTCCTTGCTTCAGCACAGACTTGACTTTGACTTGGTTGAAAGAACAATTCATACTTACTTGAAATTCTATTATCTGTATCCATAATTTCAAATATCTGAATGAAGAAGATTGTTGAGCACTTAATAAAAAGACTTTCAAAGTATTTTGAAAATGGTTTGAATTATTTGAAAATGATTTGAATTATTTGAAAAAGAAAGCTATATTATTAGGGGGTAAAATGTAAGTTCCTTGTCTCAATGGCGGTAAAATGTAATTTATTATTCCAATGACGGTTTACCTTTTTACATAGAGGCAGATAGAAACATACTTTACCTTTTTAATGACTCTCCAAATCCCCTTTACAAAATTGTTTGTCTGATCTCATAAAAAGTGCTTCAAGTTTTAATCACCGATGTCCATTTCAATATTGAATCACTCCACTTGAATACTTCTTACTTTTGACATCATCAACAACTTCGATCAAGGTATAATAATATTTATTAAAATTTGTATATACATTAGTTTCATATGCACATGATTAACAACTGTTATGAAGACTGTTCTCAATGTATTGCATGTTTTAGATGATATATCAATTTAATTTTACAAGCTTTTTTATTTTTTTATAATGTTTCCGATTTGAAGTTTTGTTTGATATGGTGTTACATTTGGATTTTTGAAAGCAATCGATAAGGTATATTTTGTTGTTTTTCTTACTTGATATTAAAGAATATGATTAAATGACAAATCTTTTATTTATAGACTTGCAAAAAAAAGTTATTGACAGTGGTACTCGATTCTACAGTTTTTAGAGGAATCTTTATTTATTGATATACTCTAGATAAATCGATAAATATTAAATACGTTATCTGAATGACATAGATATGTTAAACATTGTTGGTTCACATTTGTTATCGCAGACTTTATAAATAATGAAGTATCTGATAAAATACATTGTCTCATTTTTTCTTTGATTTTTAACCAGAAACATCATATCTTGGAAGATGTCTTTTTATAAATATTTGGATTCTCTTAATTCGGAAATCTTGGTAAGATTATTACATTAAAACCATTTTCTACAGTTTTATTGTTAACAATTAATTCACATATAACACTTGTCAATACTTAAATACTTGAACTCAACAGATAATACCACAAAACTTTGCAAACAATCATTTACTCAAAGAAGTTCCTGGTAACGTTGGCGTTATAGAATGTGTAAACGGTATGAGATGGGATTACCGATTCTCAAAACACAATGGAACTTTTGCTCTAAAAGAAGGATGGTCCTCAGTTGTCTCTGACCTTTCATTGAAAGAAGGATGTCTGTTGGTATTTAAAAAAATTGCACCATATACATATCTGCTGACACCTTTTGAAAAAGTTCATCACTATCCAACAAAACTCCCAATGATTTCTATGTTCACATCAATATCGTTTGAGAGGAAGTTTGGATGTATGGATTCATTCTCCCATAGTTTTACTGATGTTTGTAAGGACGTGTTGGTAAGTTTTGGTATTTTAATCCAATACTTAAATGTTACTATAGTAATTAGTGATATAGTTGTTAATTTTACTGTACCTTTGTTGATTTCATAATTTTATATCTTTTTGTTCAGCTAATACCCAAGGAGTTAGTCAACGTCAGTATTGGAGTTGGTAAACTTAAAGAGATATTTAAGATCTATGTGAATCAGTGGGACTCTTTTGATGAACTACTTCAATGTGATCCTCTTCGGAATTGTTACTTTATAACCGATGGATGGGAAAAGGTTGTACACTACATGGGTATGCAAACAGGAATTGTACTTGTTTTAAGATACATAGCGGATTACATCTTTCTGCTTACTGCCATTGATTTGAATGGATGTGAGATTGTTGCACCCAAATCCAATGACAGTCCGATAGATGATACTTCCTCACCAAATTTAGAAGTTGCTCCAATTACCGAGGATCTGCATCACCAGTCGGGTGTTGAAGAATCCAATGACACAAATTCTGATAGTGATTATGTTGTATCGAATGAATCATCCGATGATATCGATGACGTGATGTCGTGGTCACAATCAAATTTAATCCAATTACTACTAAATAGATAGTGGCAAGTGGGTATCAAACACAGGGAGTTTGTGGAATATGTGTTATTTAGAAGTGTATCTCTAAGTTAACTAAAATTAAACTAAATGCAATTAAAGTAAAATTCAAGAGTTGGATTGATTGAATTGATTTTAAAACTAAGATTACTAATGTAATTGCAGAAATGGAAATTTGGTTTGTAAACAATTTAGAGACAAATGACTATCTTAAGTTTCCGGTTTGCTTCGACATTCGTGCTAACATTCAACTAGAAAGAATCACATAGACATGGTTCATGTATGATTACTTGTTGTGATGAAAGGGAACTAAGTACTCGAATTCCTAGAACGCGAGGTTGTTACCCGATGACCAATTAATTAATACCCAATCCTAATTCTACCTATGATATCTTGATTGCCAACGGCATCAAGAACGTATAGTTTCGAATAAGATTAGCACACTAATTAACAATTTACAAACAAGCAATCACACACCATAACAAACAAATCATAAAGAAGAGTTCATTATTCTAGAAATATAAAATCAAATCACAAAGCCTTACACAAACCTTCTACCCAAGATAATCACAAAGTGTTTAGCCACTCATGGCTTGAATCATCATCATCAAACAAGTCTTAGTGTTCATAGAAATCAACAACATAAAAACTAAGGATTCAAGATTGTTCTTCAAGCTCCAAGTACTCTCCAAGTGCCCAAATTCGTCTCTTAAGTGAAGTGTAACCGAAAATACATGATAGGAACCCATAAATCATCTTGAAAAGGCCATTAAATGTGGAAGTTACAAGTTAAACCAGTCGGCGCCGTAAGCTACGGTAAGCGCCGTAGCTTACGGCGGTCAACGAGGTCCAAAAAGTCAGAACAGTGTCGTAAGCTACGCCGGGTACCGTAGCTTACGACACCCAACATTCCTTTACGGCACTTATACACTGTCTTACGGCGGTGGTTTTGGCCAACATATGGAGGCCCGTAACCTACGATAGAAGCCGTAGGCTACGGCGCTGAGTGTTGTTTTTTTCTTTGTTTCTTCATCAAATCTTTAATTTTTTCACATCTTGTTTCCGCCAACTTCCGACATCCATCTATGCTTCTTAAGACCCACATCTCAAGCACTTTAACACCTGTAACATCAAACATCTAGTGATTACCAAATTCAAGCAATTAACCGTACAAAGTATGGGATTTTAATCTCTTTAAAGGCCTTAAGGGTTGTCCTACGGACCACCCGTCACATCCCCACACTTACCCGTTGCTTGTCCCAAGCAACCCGTTCAAAAACCATTTCATACCCAAAAGCGATCAATCATGCAAACCAAGCTAAAATGTGCCGTCCTTCTACTAACTTTTAATCATACCACAAGACACACCCCTCATAAAAAACTCTCGGTGACAAGAAATATTAGCACATAATGCTAAACCACTCAATGCGTGTGTGTGTTTGTGCGACAATAAGCTTGTATAAAAATCAAGTCTCCTCCTATCAAATACCTAGCATGCTTATGAATAAAAAAGACTTAAGGGTTGTAACGGGGCTAGGTGCAAAGGTAGGAAAATGTGAGATATATATGCAAGAGCTAATTGATTTGACCCGGTTTTTATTTCTACTACTAAGTAAAGCAAACACCCAATATATACACAACTTCTTCAACATTCTCAACTACTATTGCAACTAATCACTCCTTTTTGTATTTTTCTCATATTTTCTCCTTTTTTTTATATATGATAAGACATAAAAGCTCAACAATATATACAAGAACATCCACACTACATACCAAATCTCCTAAACCGGGTCATCTCAAAAGGTAAAATTTTGTAGGAAGTAGGTTTGGGTCACAACCGAATGGTATAAGGCTCAAACATGGCTTTCTAAAGACCAAACCCCCACCCCTCACAATACCAAGCTCATATATGTAAAGTATGAGGTCCAACCCACCAATCCCACACTCTCACACGTCTAGACGAGGCTACCTAAAAGTCCCCTATCATTTTCAAAAGCATGCTAACTCTAGGATTTAACAAGAATTCGTACACAAGTTCTATTAACACAATACACACACCGCCACTCAAAACAAAGAACTATTCTATAATTATCATATATGGCTCAAACTCTCACCAAGAAAGGACTAGAAATGGGTGTCGGTGTGTCAAGTGGAACAATATCAAGTTTTCAAATTTTGACAATTTTCGCTTGGCTTCACAAAAAAATTTTAAAATTCTCAAAAATTCCCCCCATCACCACACTTGGGATACATTGTCCCAATGTATGGTTTTGAGGAAAAGATCGCTTTTAACCAACAACATTAGCTTTCGCTAATACTCTCAAATCCCAAATTTCTTTTTGTATTTTTTATTTTTATGAAAATTAAAACACATCACCACTATTACATCCCATAAATCACATCAACATCTAAACACCACCCGACCTCCCGACCATAAACATAAACATACGAGATGAAAATATACACAAATATACAAAGGAGCAAGATACGACCTGACTAGTAGTACTTTGGCTGTGGAGGCCCGAAAATGGAGGTCATCATGTCATTCCACTCTCCAAACCCAAATGCTCCGCTACTGCTGCTGCTTCCTTGATCACCACCTTGACTCGCCTGCTGATAACTCATGGCGTGTGGATCCACCCATTGAGCATGATGCAATGGTGGGGTGGGATACGACACACTACCATCATATGGTGGCAATGTGGTATAGTCCACAACTGGCGGGTCCGCTTCGAGTGGTTAGCTCGTATGCCACTGATCATGCAAGCATCTTTGGCGGTCGTCTAGGTAGCGATTATTCATCTCTTCTTGGTGGGCATACATATGAGCTCTATTCCATTGCTTATTTCTGTCATAGCTCTGCTTGAGAGCTCTCTCCATACTAGCCCCCATATAAGTTTGTTGATTGAAGAGCATTTGATTGGGTTCAGTCCATTCGCCAAAAGTGGGGTGTCGCCTCTGTTCAATAATCTGGCCCATAATCCCCGAATGAGCCCAATAGGGATCATAGGGCTGTTGTGCATAGTCGAATGCACTACCCATAGATCCTGACTGTACTCCTGCTCCATGAACTCCTCCTGGGCCAGCGCCCCCCATCGGAGCATCAACCATGAACGTGTCTTCACGGTAGTCATCGTCACCACTAACCTCTTCATCAGTTGTTTCGGGCTCATCAGCCTCGCCCGGTCGTAGTGGCCTTGCATCCACTTTCAAACTCTCCACCTTCTCCCATCAGTCTTCAACTTATGTTACCTTTCTGTTTCCTTGTACTCCCATCCTTGTCCCAAATTATGTATATCAAACGGCTTAAACCTCTTATAAGAGCCTTTTTCATTACCTTCAGTCGCCCCATATTTCTTCAACAATGTCGTGATCAATCGGCAATGGGGTATAATTTTTCTTTCTCCACTATTTTGACTCAACCAAATGTTGTTCAACACTAAGAATCGGAAGGGAACCATGGGTGAACCATGCATTAACATGTACAAGATCGGCACCTCTTGAAATCTAACCTCCATCTTATCACCCCACCGCGGAATGACATTGTGTGTACACAAAACCAACAACAACTTCGCCTCCATTCTCAAGTTTCTTCTAAGCAATTTCCCATGTGTAGTACCCAGAAGGAAAAGGTAATCCAACATTTGTTGCCATTGAGGATGTTTGTCGGGCTCGAAATAGAGATCTTTAAGGCTTGGGTAGATATATTGATTAGATTGTTGGTTATCAAACTTTGCTATTCGGCGCAATGAATCATAAGACATCTCGACCTTTACCCCGTTACATGTTCCAACTAGCTTCATCTTGTGTGGGGCCTTAAACGGGGGATACAAGTGTGGCCATCCACTCTTGAATCTGAGCATCATACATCTTTTTCACTTCCTTATCATAACACTTCAAAGCTGCCTCCCAACCCAATGCCTTAAACTTTGCCGTTATCCCGAACGGCCCAAAATCAACTTCCCGGATCTCCTTCTCACAAATAAACGTCTCACTCCTTTGCTTCAACTTGTTCATTTGCTCGTGAAACAAGTCCTCTCTCCATTCCTTGGGTTGGTCTAATAGTGAACCGGTTGTCCAATCCGGTTTTGGACCCCTTGGAGGAGCATCTTCCTCCGAATCCGGGTCACCAACCCGTGTCAACCTCCTCCTCTTTGGTTGTTCTTCTTCCCCTTGAGGTTGTTTAGACGAACTTGCGCCCGCTTTATCCTTTGTTCTCACCATACCTACACACATTCATAAACCAAACACAAAAATCAAGTAAGTGCAACTTCACAATCTTCCCCACACTTGCTTTATGTTATGGGTATAAATGTACAAAAACACCAAAGATTTATCCTTTCAAACAAAAATTTGGCATGATGTCTCTACAATTCAGAATTTTTCCAAAAATTTTCACTAAACATCAAATACATTTATACCCAAACATACCATGGCTCAACAACATCCTATCATCTATCGTATACAAGCAAGTGTGTAAGCAAAAACAATAATGGAAACTTACAAACCGCCATGTAATTCAAAGAATGACAAGAAATTACATACCTTGACCTTGTAGAGGATGAAATTAGCAAACACTTCAAGTTCAAACAAAAACCCACAAAACCCCCCAAAATTTTGGCCCTAGGGTGTGAATTTTCGACCAAGAAAACGTGTTTTTCTTCCAAATCTTTACCCACAATCAGAATATTCGTGAAATTTTAGCCAAAATAGCCTCAAGAATCACTTGATTTGAAGGTGGGTTAGGGTTCTTGAGTGGAAGAGATGAAGAAGAATGAAAGTTGTGGTTGGGGATCGATGGAATGATTGTGTGGATAGGGGAGATTATGAGTTTTATTATAATTATATTATTATTATTATTATTTTGTTGTCTTTCAGTTTTATATATTTTTTATATATATATATAAATCACCGACATGTGACACCCCCAAAATCTCACTCGGCGCCGTAGCCTACGGCACTTGCCGTAGGTTACGACAATATCTGGGTGTTTTTTAATCGCCGTAAGGCAGTTTCTGGACGACGTAAGGCTCTTTTTTGTTGGATGGCCGCCGTAAGCTATGCCAGGGGCCGTAGCTTACGGCGATAACTGGCATTTTTTTGGCTTTTATTTTTCCATTTGCAACAATGTTTTATGTTTTTTTAGCTTTTCCAAATTTTTAATTTTTATTGTTTTTATAATTTTTTTGAAAAACATGAAAATTATAACCCTACCCCCCGTTAAAAACCCGTGTTGTCCTCAACACTATGTTCGGGAAATTCGTACGGATTTCCCACACTTGTTTCGAACACAAGTTTTAAATGGGACTTTATTCAAACCGAAACAAACTAAACTAAATATGTACAAACATTAAACCTGGGCCTCTCATACTTCCTCATCATCCAATGGGCGTAGAATGTAACCCACTTTGTCAAGCTCAAGATTGTTGATGTCGTTGCCTTCCAAATACGGTTTGAGCCGATGCCTGTTCACCGTTTGTTGCTTATTGGTTACCTCATCTTGAATATCGACATCTCCAAATCTTCCCACTCTTCAGATGACGTAAGGACCCATCCATTTGCTCTTGAGTTTGCCCGCGAACATTTCCAACCTCGAATTGTACAACCACACCGTTTGACCCACTTCGAAGTTCTTCTTCCTTAGCTTTGCATCATGAACTTTCTTTAGTTTCTCTTTGTATGCGGATGCACATTCGTAAGCTTCATCTCTAATCTCCTCAATCTCATTCAATTGCAACTTCCGTACTCGACCCGCTTCGTCATAATCCGCATTAACAGTTTTGATGGCCCAATGCGCTCGATGTGCTAACTCCATTGGTAGATGGCACCCCTTCCCATACACCATCCGATAAGGAGTAGTACCAATTGGAGTTTTGTAGGCCATCCGATATGCCCACAACGCATCGTCAAGTTTACTTGACCAATCTTTTCTATCCGTTCTTACCATCTTCATGAGAATCTCTTTAATTTGACGGTTGGACACTTCAACTTGTCCGCTTGTTTGCGGATGGTACGGTGTAGCCACTCGGTGGTTCACATTATATCTTTTTAGCAATTTCCCGAAATTAAAATTCTTAAAGTGTGAAACACCATCACTTATTATTACCCTTGGCGCACCGAATCGAGCGAAAATGTTGGATTGCATAAACTTACACACCATGGAATGGTCATTGGTCCTTGTAGCGATGGCTTCTATCCACTTCGTAACATAGTCAACCGCAACCAATATGTACAAAAACCCGTTCGAATTGGGAAAAGGACCCATGAAATCTATTCCCCACACATCAAACACCTCCACCACCAAGATTGGTTGTAAAGGCATTTCATCCCGCTTTGATATGCTTCCAACTTTTTGATAATTTATGCAATTCCGGGCAAACTCGCAAGAATCCTTGAAAATTGTGGGCCAATAAAACCCACATGACAACACCCGGTAACCCGTCTTGTTCCCACTAAAATGCCCTCCACATGCCGATGAACGAGCATGGGTCAAAATCTCTAGTACTTCGGTTTCGGGAACACACCTTCTTATCACTTGATCGGGTCCAATTTTAAACATGTCCGGTTCATCCCAAATGTATTGTTTTACTTGACTTAAAAATTGTTGCCGTCTCTTCTTCGTCCAATGATTTGGAATTGCACCATTGGCCAAATAATTCACGTAGTGGGCATACCAAGGTGCAACGAAAGTAGAAACGGCTAACAATTGTTCATTGGGAAACCGTTTATTAATCTCGCTCAGGTCATCAACAGCTTCCAATGGGATCCGGGACAAATGATCTGCAACAACATTTTCACAACCCTTTTTGTCCCGAATCTCTAGATCGAACTCTTGCAACAAAAGCACCCAACGAATCAACCGGGGCTTTGCATCCTTCTTTTCCATTAAATATCGGACCGCGCTATGATCCGAATACACGATCACCTTGCTCCCCCAAATGTAGGATCTAAACTTGTCCAAGGCATACACCACCGCTAATAATTCTTTCTCGGTTGTGGTGTAATTCAGTTGCGCCTCGGACAAAGTTTTACTTGCATAGTAAATTACCACCGGCTTCTTATCCACTCTTTGACCCAAAACCGCTCCAATGGTCGTGTCGCTAGCTCACACATAATCTCGAACGACTTCGACCAATCCGGTGGTTGCAAGATAGGAGCTTTCACCAACTGTTCCTTCAAAACACGAAACGCTTGCAAACATTCGTCAGTAAAATCAAATGGAACATCTTTCAATAATAAGTTACATAAAGGTTTTGTAATTACACTAAAACCCTTAATGAATCTTCTATAGAACCCCGCGTGTCCCAAAAATGATCTCACCCCCTTAACATTTTTTGGTGGGGGTAAAGATGAAATTACCCAAATCTTTGCTTTGTCTACCTCCATTCCCCGGTCCGATATCACATGACCCAACACAATACCCTCTTGAACCATAAAATGGATTTTTTCCCAACTTAGCACCAAGTTTGTCTCAACACGCCTTTTTAAAACTTTTTCTAATTCGTCAAGACATGAGTCAAAACTTGGGCCAAAGATGGAAAAATCATCCATAAACACTTCAAGAGACTCCCCCACCGTGTCCGAAAATATACTCATCATACATCTTTGGAATGTGGCCAGGGCGTTACATAGTCCAAAGGGCATTCGCCGAAAAGCAAATGTACCATATGGGCAATTAAACGTGGTTTTGTGTTGGTTGTCCGGGTGAATAGCAATTTAGTTATAACCCGAATACCCATCCAAAAAACAATAGTATTTTTGACCCGAAAGTTTTTCAATTATTTAATCAATGAAGGGTAACGGGAAATGGTCTTTGGAGGTAGCGGCGTTTAATTTTCTATAATCAATGCAAACTCGCCACCCGGTGACCGGTCGGGTGGCAATTTGCTCGCCTTGTTCATCATTAATTACCTGAATACTGGCCTTTTTAGGCACTACCTGAGTCGGACTTACCCAAGCACTGTCCGAAATGGGATAGATGATCCCCGCATCCAACCACTTTATCACTTATTTCTTGACCACTTCTCTCAAGTTCGGGTTCAACCTTCTTTGTGTTTCACGGGTTGGCTTCACATCTTCACTTGTAATGATTTTGTGCATTACAATGGATGGACTAATACCTTTCAAGTCAGCTATCATCCATCCAATGGCCTCCTTATAAGCCTTCAAAACCCGCAACAATTCCTCTTCTTGAGCTACCGCCAAATTAGAAGCAATGATCACCGGTAAAGTGTCATTCTCCCCCAAAAATGCATATTTTAAATGTTTCGGTAGCTCTTTCAATTCCACATTTGGTGGACACTCCAACGAAGGTTTTGTACCTGAATCAATTCCCACCGGTAAAGTCTCCGTTTGGTGGGTCCATGGCGGTCTTCCTTCTTTCACCGCAAGAGCCTCTTGCTCTTTCTCTTCCACTTCCAACGCACATGCATGAACCTACAAAGACACATCACAAACACACGACTCCAATATCTCTTCTTCATACTCCTTCGGGTCGTATCCATCTATGAAATCTGCTAGAAAACACTCATCACCAAAAACATTAGCACCGTTAGTAAAAACATTTAATCTCATTTTCCTATTACCGAAAGTCATGTCGACCGTACCATATCGACAATCAATAACGGCGTGTGCGGTGTTCAAAAACGGCCGACCCAAGATAACATTTTGTTGTTGAATTGGGTCCGCGGATGAGTAATCTAACACAAGAAAATCCACGGGATAATAAAATTCATCAACTTTAACTATCACATCCCGTACAATACCCCGAGGAAGTTTTTATGAGACAAGTCGGCTAATACCACCGTTGTCTCGACCCGTTTCAATGGACCAAAGTCGTATTGGTCATATAACCCCCCGGTAAGATACTTACTCCGGCCCCAAGCTCTAGTAACGCCTTTCCAGTTTGAAAATTTCCCACTTTAATGTTAATAAGAGGCGTTCCCGGATCTTGTAGCTTAGGAGGAAGTTCTCCTTTCAAAACCACGCTTACCCGCTCCGTCAAGTCAACCAATTTAGGCACTTTTTGTTGCCTCTTTCGAGTACATAATTCTTTTAAGAACTTGGCGTAAGCAGGTACCTGTTTGATTGCTTCAAGTAAATGAAGATTAATTTTAACTTGTTTAAACACCTCCCACATTTCTTCCTTTTGAGGACCCCATTTTGAAATAATTTTTTTCCTACCTGGATCTAATAAAGCCGAGGGAAATGGTACTTGACTAGATCCCCCATCCTCATTTTTATTTTCTTTTTCTTTATTAATTTCGGGTTTTTCAAAATTGGGTTTTTTAGAAGAATTTTTAGGTGTTTCATTTTCTTCCTCTCTCTCTTGACCCGTTATGTCCTCAACCACCCCATCAACCAAATCCGGTGAAGGATTGGTTTTGTACTCTTTCCCACTTTTCAAAACACTTACATGATGAATATTAACATTGTTACCTCTAGAAGTATTATGAGACGGGTTTACCTTAGTGTCGCTTGGTAATTGACCTTTATTTTTTTTCAAGTCCGCCACTTCGGTTGCGAGTTGACCCATTTGGGTGGTCAAAGTTTGAATTGCTTTGTCTCGGGCCTCATCCTTTTGTATTCGTGCATCATCCATTTGATTTCTCTTTTGCATCTCCGCTTGCATGCTTTTTAACATTTCCATCATCTCGTTTCCACCCGAAGACCCCCCTTGCTCTTGACCCGTTTGATATTGTCTTTGGTACCCTTGATTGTTCCCACCTCGATATCCACTTTGATTGTTGTAAGGTTGGCGCGAACCAAAGTTACCTTGACTTCCTTGAAAATTCGGGTTAGCTTGATTTGAAGGGTTCCCGTACCGAAAATTTGGGTGGTTTCTCAACCCGGGGTGGTAAGTGCTAGAATTCATATTGTAATTTCTACCACCCCCTCCTCGACCTTGCACAGCATGAACCTCTTCATATTGCCCTTCTCCTCCTTGGCAATTTTCAGCCGCATGTCCTATCTCATTACAAATAGCACAAACATCATATATTTGGTTAGAAGTTTGAACATTACCATCGTCTACCGCATGCACTTGAGTTTGGGTAACGGTCGGTCGTGCTCTCCGTGATGCTTGAGCTTTTCTTTTTGATGTAATTGCCATTTGCTCCAAAAACTCCCAATCGTCATGCTCGTAATTTGTACCAAAAGTCCCATTTGTGATGGATATTAAATCGCGAGCATCTTCAGCACTTAACCCCTCGTGGAAAGCATTCATCAATTCCCAAAGTTCAATCTCATGATGAGGACAATTCTTGATCATCATGTTGAAATGCTCGAAGGCCTCATGAAACATTTCACCTTGTTGTTGTTGAAAACTCCTCAACCCCTTCCTAGCATCATTGGTCTTTTGAGCGGTGTAAAATTCATCTAAAAATATTTGTTGTATCTCCGCCCATGTGTAGATAGATGCCGACGGTAGAGTGTAAAACCATTTCTTCGCCTTGTCTTCCAAAGAAAATTGGAATAATATCAATTTAACATCGTCGGCTGAAAATCGTTGACTCCCAAGAGTGGTGCAAATCGAGTCATAAGCCTCCAGATGAAAATAAGGCTCCTCCGTTGCTAGACCCTTATACTTTGGCAAGCTTTGCAATGAATTGGTTCTCACCTCAAATGTCCTCCCTTGATTATTGTGAGGAATAACTACCGGTGAAGGATTGTGAGTGACTACCGGCCTAAAATTTGCTTCAATGCCTCTCGCATGTTCTCTAAGATGTCTTCTTGGTACACCCAACCGACCCCTTGGATGAATAGGACCCATTGGTCTTTGCATAGGCCCTTGAGGTATATGTGGTTGAAATTGATGTTGTGGCATCGGTGGGTGTTGAATTGTCCTTTGAATTGTGGTTGTGCATTTTGTGGACGAACTTGCTGCAATGGTATAGGACGTTGCACTTGTGGCCCTTGTGGCCTTGGCCGAATATGTTGTGGTATAAGTTGTTGTTGTGAAATTCCACCAACACTTGGCATTCCTTGAGTTTGACCTTGTACATAAGCAAATTCCCCTTGATCTCCAACACCCCCATATGCATATCCGTCTTCATCATAACCCTCAAAATCTTCATATCCTTCATCATATCCATCTCCCCCTATACCCGAAGATTGCCCAAATGGAAGAGTTGAATATTGAAAACCCGACTGGTTCGATGGTCTAAATGTAGAAGTAGTATGGACAATGGTTGAGTTTGGTGGTATTGAATAGGTTGAAGATGACTGACCCGCACCCGGGAAGAAATGGGTGAATGGTGGAATTGTAGTAGAAGGGTTAAAAGTAAGTGTTGGTTCCTCTTGGGTGGTAATGGGTTGTGTAGTGTTGGTTGGTGTAACATCATGAGGCGGAGTAGGGTCGGTAGTGGTGTTAGGCATGGTGGTATTTGGTGAAGGTTGAGTGGATGATGGTATGAAAGGTGGTATAAGCTCACCCGTAGTGGGTGGTGGCGGCGATGGATCCATGTATCTAAGTGGTGTAATTGGTGTAGTTGGTGTTGTTGGTGAACCACTGATTCTGTTTTCCCTTAACGAAATTCTGCTTCCTCTCAAAGTTCGTTCAATCTTCGGATCAAATGCCAATGGTGATAGCTTGTGAGAGCTTCTAGTACGCATGCACCTGTAAATACCTGCACACTAACACACCCAACGTAAACCAGAAAAATAACAAACTTAAAAGGATAAAAAATAACACACGTTGCGCACTACTCCCCGGCAACGGCGCCAAAATTTGACGTGATGTCGTGGTCACAATAAAATTTAATCCAATTACTACTAAATACATAGTGGCAAGTGGGTATCGAACACAGGGAGTTTGTGGAATATGTGTTATTTAGAAGTGTATCTCTAAGTTAACTAAAATTAAACTAAATGCAATTAAAGTAAAATTCAAGAGTTGGATTGATTGAATTGATTTTAAAACTAAGATTACTAATGTAATTGCAGAAATGGAAATTTGGTTTGTAAACAATTTAGAGACAAATGACTATCTTAAGTTTCCGGTTTGCTTCGACTTTCGTGCTAACATTCAACTAGAAAGAATCACATAGACATGACTCATGTATGATTACTTGTTGTGATGAAAGGGAACTATGTACTCGGATTCCTAGAACGCGAGGTTGTTACCCGATGACCAATTAATTAATACCCAATCCTAATTCTACCTATGATATCTCGATTGCCAACGGCATCAAGAACGTATAGTTTCGAATAAGATTAGCACACTAATTAACAATTTACAAACAAGCAATCACACACCATAACAAACAAATCATAAAGAAGAGTTCATTATTCTAGAAATATAAAATCAAAGCACAAAGTCTTACACAAACCTTCAACCCAAGATAATCACAAAGTGTTTAGCCACTCATGGCTTGAATCATCATCATCAAACAAGTCTTAGTGTTCATAGAAATCAACAACATAAAAACTAAGGATTCAAGATTGTTCTTCAAGCTCCAAGTACTCTCCAAGTGCCCAAATTCGTCTCTCAAGTGAAGTGTAACCGAAAATACATGATAGGAACCCATAAATCATCTTGAAAAGACCATTAAATGTGGAAGTTACAAGTAAAACCAGTCGGGGCCGTAAGCTACGGTAAGCGTCGTAGCTTACGGCGGTCAACGAGGTCCAGAAAGTCAGAACAGTGCCGTAAGCTACGCCGGGTACCGTAGCTTACGGCACCCAACATTCCTTTACGGCACTTATACACGGTCCTACGGTGGTGGTTTTGGCCAACATATGGAGGGTCGTAACCTACGGCAGAAGCCGTAGGCTACGGCGCTGAGTGTTGTTTTTTTCTTTGTTTCTTCATCAAATCTTTAATTTCTTCACATCTTGTTTCCGCCAACTTCCGACATCCATCTATGCTTCTTAAAACCTGCATCTCAAGCACTTTAACACCTGTAACATCAAACATCTAGTGATTACCAAATTCAAGCAATTAACCGTACAAAGTATGGGATTTTAATCTCTTTAAAGGCCTTAAGAGTTGTCCTACGGACCACCCGTCAATCGACGACGCATATTTTGATGCCGCTGTCTCAGATTATGAAACTGATCCTGATGTATACCCCTTACAAATCGTATGGTACTACAGCAAACATTGTGTAAGTTTATTCTGTTAATATATTACTCCTCATTCTTTGGATGTTAAATGTTTGTTACAATTAAGCTGTTTTTTGTTATTTTACTTAAATACATTATGTATTTCTTATTAATTATTGATATTTTATATTTACTTTTAAGCGTCTGAATGTGAAAGTAGCGTCTTTATCAAGGATTCATAGAACAAAAAAGATGACAGTTGAAAATCTAAATGGAGTAGACACTGTAATTAACTTTTGACGGGAGAAGCATGGCAAGGGATTTAGATACGCGGCTTGTCAATTCACCAAGAAGTTCACGAAGCCCAATGATATCTACAGAAATATGAGATGCAAATTTGTCTACTCTGAAGAAAAAGCCAAGCTGATCTTAAAGAAAGTCTACATATAGTTGTGGTTGTTGGTATTATCTCATTTGAGATAAATAATGGGATGGTGATGTATCAAACTTCTATATTTTGAAAACTTACGACTTACGAATATTTAAATTATAATCATGTATGCTTATATTGTTATTTATATTAACTTAAACCTTTGTTGTACATTCTCCATATATTTTAATTGGCTCTTCATGATACATTACAACTTCAATTATACTCTGTAAATTTATGGGCAGTCATGGATACTTAAAAGGCTTCAACAAATTTATGGACAGTCATCGACACTTAAAACGCTTTTCTTAAAAGGCTTCAACAAATTTATGGGCAGTCATCGACACTTAAAAGGCTTCAACAAATTTCTGGGTGATCATTGTCATAACTTCACTTGAATTAACCTCTAACTACAAACAAATTTATGCACTCAACCTCTATTTAGATAAAGCTCTGTCAAACAGAAAATCTGTTCAAGCAAAGTCTGTTGTTCCAAACAACCTCTACTGATAAACACAAAGACTGTTATAGCAAATAACCTCCGCTGATAAACACAACCTCTGCTGCTGAATATGAATACAAAAGCATCATAAATCTAACATTTGTTGTTACTTAACAGATGATACCATCTTTAAACATTTTGACATCTGCTGTTGAAACAAAGGTCTGCCAAACATAACATCTGCTGATCATTCCACAGTATAGATTGCTAACATCTGTTGTGCCTTAACAGATGATGTAGTTCAACAGAGGATTTCAAACATCTGTTTACACACGCATCATGATGAACATCTGCTGATAAACACCCAGATCTCCTTCAAGCAAAGGTCTGCCAAAGAGAACCTCTGCTATGGACTAACAGATGATGCAGTTCAACAGAGAATGTTTAACAGCAGTACTTTAACAGACCATGATCAACAGATGATAATATAATAACAATAATATTCAAACGGTAGCAATTACATAACATAACATTAATCAAATCAACATACCATTAATCGAATCAACATGGGGAGATTGTATATACATAAACTCTGGGGTTTGTCTCGAGAGATTGTATATAACTAAACATTGATACACTAAACACTGTTACATAAATACTGATGTTGAATCTGCTGTAGATGCTAAACCACTGTTGTTACTGAGCAGTGGTTTTCCTTCGGTTGACCAGGCCTTAGGTACATAAGTGCCAGTCTTTAACAGGGCTTTGTCTTCAACAGTGGATAGGTCTCATCAGTCTTTACGTCCATCAGTCTTTATAAGGAGCAGTGGTTAGTTATAACAGTCCTTAGCATGATCAGCTGTTATAACCACTCCATAACCATTTGAGAGGAAGCAAGTGTCCGTCTATTCAATTGAGAGGAATCATTGCATTACATCTCTGTTGAAAAACAGAATCAATAAATTTAGGGAAAATGGGTTTGAAAGATGATAACCCAACAGTGGAGGATCTCATTCGACAGCTTCGATAAATTCAATGGTATTCTGAAATAATGCTTCCTTGATTTTTGAAGACCGACAAAAACCGACAAATGTCCACAGTGATGCTTCTTTGGACATTTGTCGGTCTTCAAAAATCTAGGAAGCATTATTTCAGAATACCCTTGAATTTATCGAAGCTGTAGAATGAGATCCTCAACTGTTGGGTTATCATCTTTCAACACCATTTTCCCTAAATTGATCAATTCTGTTTTTCAGACCTCCCAAAGCCACATATCCGCCTCCAAAGAGATCGAGACAGCTTGAAGCATAACCTGGACTTGTTGTCATTCCACCAATATACCAACTGAAAATCAATCTACTCGTAATCACATGGTACAACAATGCAAGCATCTGATTTATTTTAAACACATATAAATCTATTTTTAAACACAAACAGACATTACCTCTTCATCAATAAAGTTGAGATCCATTTTATAACCTTGATTACATTCGGAAGTTCGGCCAACGAACTCAAGACTTCCACCCCAAATAACAAATCCAGCAAGATCTACCTGAAGAACATTTAGCATACAAACCTTCAGTTATCTATTTTTATGTCATCATGATCAAAAGCTACAAACATATCAAACAAATTTCATGTCATCATGATTTATTTTAAACACATATAAATCTATTTTTAAACACAAACAGACAAAACCTCTTCATCAATAAAGTTGAGATCCATTTTATAACCTTGATTACATTCGGAAGTTCGGCCAACGAACTCAAGACTTCCACACCAAATAACAAATCCAGCAAGATCTACCTGAAGAACATTTAGCATACAAACCTTCAGTTTGTGATAAAAAGAAAAAATCAAAAAATATCTATTTTTAAACTACCGTTGGTCTGTATAACATTCAAATCAATGTTAAACATGCCAAACATAAACAGACATCACCAGCTTTTCTTATGTCATTGGGATTTCTTATTTTACAAGCATCTGAATAAATAATAACAAATCAAAGACAAAATCAAAAGCTACAAACATATCAAAAAAATTTCATAGAATCATGAAAGAAATTAGGTCACGGTTTTTTACCAGATTTAGCGAGAGAAGAATCGATGGAAGCATTGGAGAAGATGACAATTTGAAAAAACTTCAATCTGGAAAACATGTAACAAAGCTCAAGAAACCACGAAGAAGAAGAAGAAGAACTGATTACAAAGTGTATTAACAATTACCAAAAAAATAACAATTACCTGATTTACATCCACTTCTCTGTATCTACAGTTTTAGAGATAGAGAGTTGAGAGAGAGAGTAGACAGAGAGATTGAAATTATGATCGGGTTTGGATTTGGGTTTGAATTTATATTTGAGAGAGAGAAGAATTGAAGCTCTGACGACATTAAATGCAAATTACATATCCCTATAAGTTTTAAATTTTCAAATTACCCTCCCATTTTAATGAAACACCAGTGGTTTGAATTTTGAATGAACATCAGTGGTTTCATAATTGAACGTGGGCCAGACCTTTGAAATTTGAAAGTGAGACAGTGGTTGATGGCAGATCTTTGAATTATGATGTCATTATGCTCCCTCTATGGTTGTCACCTCATCGTCGATGACATAAGAAAAACATTGTTGGACAGCCTCTGCTGACACATCAGCTTTTCTTATGTCATTGAGATTTCTCCTTTTACAGAAAGTATAGATAGATAGTTCAAAATTGTTTATATATATAGTAAAAGTTCATAATTCAATGAAAGAATTAGAATTATGAAAACTATAGTTTGAAATTCACAATAGATATCATGGTTAACTACAAAAAAAAAACAAAAAAAAAAAAAACAATAGTCCAACTATTATCAGACAATGAGTAGCATGGATAAATGATTTAAACATTAAGGGAGGCTATTGAAGGTATCGTCATCAAATATGTTTTACTTAAGTCTGTCATATGCATTTTAATCGTCGTCTTTGAATAGTTGATTATGTTGAAAGGATTTGGTCGGTGGTTGTAGCGGCATGGTTACCAATCCACAATAAGGTAGGATTTGCTAGGTAGTTGTAGCAAGTAGCAACATACCAATTCAACCACACATTTTTTTTTTTTTTTTGCTATCACACAAATTATTTATAAAGGCCACTCTTGTTTCTGTCACACAAATCTATATCTATATTTATACTTTCTATTCAATGACATAAGAAAAGATGATGTGTCAGCTAGAGAGGCTGTCCAACAAGGCTTTTCTTATATCATTATTACATCACAAAACTAATATTAAAAGACTTTAAAATTCAAAGGTGGCCCACTGACCCACATTCAAACCACTGCCTATCATTCAAAAGGGCAAACCACTGCCCACGTTTAATAATGCATAAGGGTGAGAGGGGCACTCCTCTCTTAGGGGAGTGACCTCTCTTATAAAAAACCAATTAGCACGCGCCACGTCAACTCCCCCCACACCCTCAATTTGATGGCGGCACTCCTCTCTTGGGGGACTTGTTTTTTTATTCAAAAAGAAAAAAAAGGAAAATAATTTGATTGGTTGAAAAGCTGGTGGGCCACCCTCTCCATCTCTCCCTTCATGCGGTAACCTCTCACCGCTCTCCCTCCTCGCTTGCCTTCCCCGATTTGATGACGGCGGTGTTCCCGCTCGGGGACTTCACTCACCGATCCCCTCCTCGAGAAGTGCCCCGCTCACCCTAAGTTTTGGATTCATTTTCAAAATTCAAACGTGTCTCTTTCTCTCTCAAATAAATAAATCTCTGACTCAATTTTCAATATTTAAACCATAATTTCAATTTCAATCCCACTCTCACTCACCCTCAAATCCAAAGCTTCATCTTTCAAATAAAAAGGTATGAAATGAGAAACACGTTTGAAAATTCTGCCCACGTTCCGCTCACCCTAAGTTTTGGCTTCATTTTCAAAATTCAAACGTGTCTCTTTCTCTCTCAAATAAATAAATCTCTGACTCAATTTTCAATATTTAAACCATAATTTCAATCCCACTCTCACTCACCCTCAAATCCAAAGCTTCATCTTTCAAATAAAAAGGTATGAAATGAGAAACACGTTTGAAAATTCTGCCCACGTTCAAAAATCTCAAATGAAATTAGGGCTCGAAATCAATGAAAGACCTGTGATTCAGCTTCGAAATCAATGAAAGACCTGTAATATTGCTCTACCTTACACTCTGTTCCCGAGACTCATTTAACAGGGGGGGGAGGGAAAAGAGATGAAAATATTAAAAACCATGTTCCCGAGTTTCATTTAACAGGGGGAGGGGAGGGAAAAGGGAAGAAAATATGACCAAATTTGAACATATATTCATCCTCCCAAATTGGAGAGATTAGGAGAGAAAATTTTCCTTCCCCTTCCCTCCCCTCACCTCCCCCTGTTAAATGACTCGGGAACATAGTGTTAGGTTTTTTTTGAATGGCTAACGTTACTCTCCCAACGAAAGACCTGTAATATTGCTCTACCTTAGGTTTTTTTTTAATGGCTAACGTTACTCTTCCAAACTACTATATTTACAAATAATTCAACCTTGCTTGGGATTGAACCTAAGACCTCCTACTAAGAGACAAGAGAGCCTCTACCAAGTGAGCTAGCCCCACTTGGCTGCTCTACCTTAGGTAACCCTCTTCAAATCTCTCCTTTATTAACATCAAAAAAAAAAAAAAAAAAAAAATTAACATCAAATTTTTAATTACTATTATTATTAACATTGTCACAATTGTTCACGCGCGTCTCTTTGCCGACGATTTCATCCGGATGCCGTCGGAGAAGCCTCACTCCGATAACTCCGTTGGTACCCGATGGGCCGTCTTACTCGCCGGATCTAACGGTTACTGGAATTACAGGCATCAGGTTATTATAGTTCCAACTTTTTTACATAATTATTAATAATTCAAAAAATAAACTGTTATTTGAACCAAATTATCATGCTGTTTGATTTTCTGTTAAGTGTTAAGTAGTGATTATTGTGAAGGTATTATGTAATTGCATATAGTTTTTTTTGTGAGAATTTGCTGGTTTTAGGTTATATCTTTATATGAAGCTGTTGAAGTGTGATTAATAGAGTGTGTAGCAATTAAACCCTAGGATACTACTAGAACTCACTGTTATTGTTTATGCTAAAAGGAATTTAGTGTATGCTTGATGGAGCCAAAAGATTTGCATGTCTTAGTGATTGCGGTTCTGTTAGAGATAGTAATGAAGCGTCGATTTTCAATACTTAGATCAAAGGTAATTAATTACAACTGGTAGTTTGATTGTTTTTTCTTTACCCTCTATTTTTTTTGCTTATTTTTCTTTTATTTTTATAGTGGCCTGCAAAAGTACTTGGACCAACAGGGATTCAAGATAGTGGGTTATGGCTGGACCACATGTATTAGGAACTCAGGAGATCTTCATGAGTCAGTTGCTGCTGCAATTACAGCCAATGGAAATTGAAATTTTGAAGGTCATGTTCTTTTGCATATATTGAGTCTTCGTGGAAATCTCGAGGACATAAAGGACGCTTAACGGTTCTATAGGCCCGTGTTTGTACAAAATGTGTCTCCTGGTCTAATTTCATCAGGTGATTTGGTTGGCTCATCAAATCTATTAACCTTGAAAACTATAAGGATGTGTAGTGTACTAGCTTGTAAGCTGTTAATGGAAGTTTATAATGAATATATGTATATTACATAACTTCTTTTTGCATTTGGCGACTCATATTTCGAAATTGATTTGATTTTTTTTTATTTAACAGTGTTATGTCAGGCTATCACCGTTTGGAGCTTATGCAGAATCTGCTATGGTATGTAGACCTGAAAATATTTGATTTTATCTTTTATTGTTTCATCAATAGCTAATTGAATTGTTTAACCTCATATTAGCATGTCGTAGTTCCAACTCATGTACTTATGAAGAAGTCAATTTTCCTTTTTTAACCTCAATGTTTCAAGCTTATAAAGTTATTAGAAATTGCTACATTAAAAGGAATGGGTTCGATAATAATGCTATTTCCATTTGAAATGGCGATTTGGTGCATATTATAGGTATTACAGAAAAAAGTCAGGGAATGTTAGGATTACATGATTGGAACAAGTACTAATTCCTGTCAAATCACCAATAGGAATGACAATTTAAGGAAAATCGGCATTTCAAATGGCGATGCTACATAGCCATTAGGAATGGCAATTTTCCTCAACTAGCCATTTAAAATGGCGATATCACGGTACAGTTTCTGTATAAAAGCCATTTGAAATGGCAATTTTCTGCAAAAAAAAAAAGCAATTAAATCCCTACAAAAGGTCTGCTAAACCACTGCAAGAGGTATGCATATATGAAAATATATTAGTTTTGAATTAACTGGAAACATTTGATGAGTGGTTTCAAATTTCTGGCGAAAAAGATCAAGAGAAGGTTGTTCAACAGCCTTGGTTTTAAAAAGCGCGCCTTAAGCGCGAAGCGCATCTAGGCGCAGTCTGGATCGCCTTGTGTGACATAAGGCGCACTATGTACAAAAAGCACAGCTGAGGCGCGCTTTTTAGGGGAAAATCGACCTAAGGCGCAGGCTGAGGCGCACGCTTTTTGTACATGGGTTGTTTCTATGCCTTGCACAGTTTTTTTTCAAACCTCTCGTCTGGGCTTGGCTTTAAGACAAAAAAAAAAGGGTTTGGCTTTAAGACAAAAAAAAAATGAAGGTTAAATGCAAAAACTGGCCCACGCGTGCCTGGGGTTTTCGGAGCTGCATTCGTGTCCGCAGGACGTGCGGGCACGCACGAGTTCAATTAAATTTCAAGTCAGAAACTCATTTTTGGCTTTAAGACAAAAAAAAAAGGGTTTGGCTTTAAGACAAAAAAAAAATGAAGGTTAAATGCAAAAACTGGCCCACGCGTGCCTGGGGTTTTCGGAGCTGCATTCGTGTCCGCAGGACGTGCGGGCACGCACGAGTTCAATTAAATTTCAAGTCAGAAACTCATTTTTTGCACCCCCCCCCCCCCTGCGCGCGGGTAGGACTTGTGGTAAAACATGTTATAAAGCTACAATGGAGTAGTAAAGACTTTACCTTATAAACAACCACTCACTTTGTCCCCACACCGATGTGGGACAAAGTATTTACCACCTTTTGAGACTTTCATTCACACACCCAACATATAAGTCCTTTGCTACTAACTATGTGTACATTTATGTTTTTTTCATTTTAAAACATATATAAAGCTTAATTATAGCTAAATCATAGGTATTGGAGGCTACACACTTATGGGATATATAAAAAATAAATTTTATAATCACTTTGCGCTTCGCGTACAAAAAGCTCACCGCTTTTGCGCTTCGCTTTAAAAAAAGCTTTTTTAGACCTCATCGCTTTTGTGCGCTTCCCGCTTTTTTAAACCAAGTCAACAGCTTCATAAGGTATGTTGACTGTTGGGTGTTTTTTTTTCAAAAGTTTTCATGCTCTGATAGTTGTTTTTATATCTTATTTGTCTTTTTTTTTAAATCATGTTCAGGTCCTACGACCTTTTCTGCTTCGAAGATTGAAGTCTGATGTTGAGAAAGGTTTACCTTCTAAGAAAGAAACCATTCTCAAAGTTGGAGTGTCGCAAATGCAAAAACAGTATTACAAAGCTTTACTGCAGAAAGATCTTGAGGTTGTAAATGTTGGTGGTGAGAGAAAACGTCTGTGGAATATTGCTATGCAGCTGAGGAAATGTTGTAATCATCCATATCTTTTTCAAGGAGTTGAACCCGGTCCTCCTTATACTATTGGGACCATTTTGTAGAAAATGCCTGTCAATATCTTACTTCTTTTCTCTGTTTGGCTATATCATATTAGTTGATAAGCATGAATTCACCACTTTGTTGTTTATTAACAGTTTTTCTTTAATCAGAGGCAAAAATGGTACTTCTAGACAAGTTGCTTTCAAAATTGAAGGAGCGTGATTCAAGGATCTTGATATTCTCACAGGTTCATACTTTAGCATATCTGTTTTTCGTTTTGAATTTTTTTTATTTTCAACCTATTGTTGGAGCCATCAAAGAATAGTTTAGCTCAGTGGAGGTTGTTTAGTTAGTTTTAGTGAATGTCATTGTATGTATTTTAAAGGTGGTGTTAGGATCTGAGTTTGGTTTTGATTGTGTTTTACGTTTGAATTAAGATGAACAATGAACAAGTAGTGCAACGGAATAAGATGGTAACAAACTTTTCACAATCAAACAGGAGAATTGCTTTCCACACACATTTTCAACAATGAACCGAATGATTGAATTTATTTCATCAACGATTACAATTACATGCACGTAACAAACTCCCCCTCAGCCTGAGCTCACGGTGATTTGTTCGTACAGGAAGAAAGATGGTGAAGAGCTAATAGAACAGTACAGGGTACTGTTCTATTTATAGGCACGGACAAACCACTGAGGCATCTTTGCTGACGTCACCATGAAAGTGACATCTAACCTCCTAACAAACTCTAACATTTGATCTATACAAGTACTGCTATGCTAACCACTGATTACAATACATTACATGAGATAAACTAAACTACTGCTGAATCCTTCCACTGATGTGAACCCAGCAGTACTTGACATATCCAGTAGATCTTGACTCATAGCAGTAGATTGAACAGCAGAGCTTTAGTCTTCATCAATCTTTGACTTGGTCAGCAGTTGTAGGTCAGCAGTTGTAGCGATCAGTAGATTGGAGGTCATCGGATGTTGTAATCACTTTTAAGGGGAGAGACTTGAATACATAACATCTGCTTATTCTAGATCCACTGCCCTGATCCAGTTTTGACTTTAATTATCTGTTCCTCTGATAGGGTTCAATCCCAACAATCTCCCCCTGGAACAGATAATGCCAAAACCCTTCATTATTTGTAGATCTTTATTGCCTTATCAATAGTTCCCTTATTTGCCCTTTGAGTTGTAACTCAAAGTCTAAGGCATCTGTATCATCTTCATCCCTACATAGTGGAAGATCAAGGAGATCTTACAAATCTTCAAGACTTAGGCCAAGTGCTTGTTCCCTTGTTATTTTCTTCACTTCTCCACTAGACTTGATCACTGTCAGTACATGGGTCTGTTTGTCAGTTTCCACTTTAGTACTTTTGAGTTTGGTGGGTTTCTTGGGAGTTTTTTATTGAATGAGGAGTTTGGTGATGCTGGCCTATTGATGACTGACTGAGCAGTGCTTGCAGGTTGATCCAATCCAAGAGTTTCTACAATCATCCTCTTAACGCCCTCTTTTACAAGATCATCACCTGCCATTAATTCTTTCACTGTTTCAGCATCCAACTGTTTGTGTTGTCTTCTTTTATAGATAGCAGCATCAGCTAGAGCAGTGGCTCTCTTGATTTGAAGCTTTGGTGGTCATGTTGAGACCTCTGCTTCAGAGTAATCAGGTTTTTGTGGAACTTTTGGATCTTTCTTCCTTAGTTCCTCCAACCTTTTGTAGGTGGCCCTGACTTTATCTTCTCTCCATCTCATCACTTGATTTTCAGACCCGTAATCAGTAGCAATTAATTCCTCTTTCATTCTCCTCAGCTTTACCTTTTTGTCAGGTACATTATTCTTGTACTTTGCCCAATCAGGAGGAGTATGTTTGACTTTGTTTTTTATCATGTCTTGAATCCTGGCTGTTTCACTTTCCAGCTCAGGAATGGTCCAGTCTTTATACATGTATTTTTCTCCTTTGTATTTCTTGTAAGCCATGATGTTATCAACATAATCTTTTCTCAGGGACTCATCTGCCCTTTCTGAGATTTGCTGACATACATTCTTTGCAAATTGCTCCAAGGATCTGACTTGTGTAAGCAAAAATTGATAATGTCTCTGAATTTCTTTGTCAGTCTTTCCTTGAGCATCTCTTTTGGAGATATCCTCTGCTTGTTTAGCTTTGACTTTCAAATATTCTTCAATGTTATTGGGCCTGGGATATCCTTCAACAGATGGTAATCTCCTTTTTGCAGGGCATCCTCATAATAGAAGGATTTGATTTCTTCTCTGACTGCTATAAGCTCAAGAGGAAATTGAACACCTGCTGGAGCTATTGGCTTTTGAATCTGAGCTGATGAGAGAGGAACAGGGTTTGGTATGGTAACAAGTGATAGAGATTTTGAAGATGTTGGTGGTGGTGAAGTATCATCATCTGGTATAAAAGTCCTTCTCCTTTTTATTGTAGGAGAGGCTGATGATGTTTTGGGTGGATCAATGGTGGTGATTTGAGTGGTAGAAGGTGTCTGACTAACAGTTGTTGAAACAACTGGTGTTTCAACCACTGTTGTCATTACAACAGATGTTGTAACATCTGATGTCTTCTGCTTTTTAGCAGGAGGTGATGGTGGTGAGGTTGTTTTTGGTGGTGATGGTGGTTTTTGTGGTGAGATAATTTTTGGTGGTGGTGGTGGTAAGGCAGTGGTTGTGGTATGTGTTGAAGTGGTGACAGATGTTTGGCTAACAGTTGTTGAAACTACTGAAGTATCAGCAGTTGTTGATACAACAGGTGTTACAACAACTGTTTGGGTGGAAGATTGATGTTGGGGGATTTTGGAAGGTGGTTTGGGAGTATGCTTTGTGAGTCAGGATTTTTAACATCCTTTGCCTCAGAACAACCCTGCGCATTCAGCTCCATATAAGCTCTTTTCTCCTCATTCCACCTGAACATGTCCTTTGCCTCTCTGTCTCTTTTTACACTTGCTTTTGCTTCAGCAAGTGCATTTGTGGTAACATCAATCTTTTTACTACCATCTGGCAAGGGAATGTTTTTAGTCATGGCATCTTTTTCTGGTTCAACATAAAGACCATCATCTATTCCCTTCTTCTTTCACTGCTTGATTTTCTCCCCATTTTTTGCATTATCTGGAGGTGGATTATCAATGAAGAGAACAGTGGGAGGAGCTTTGCCAGTGGTGTGTAGGATATGGGCTTTTATAGCTTTGATGTCAGCTTGAGTATCTTTGAATCTTGACTCCATGAGAGTTCTAAATTTTCAGATTTGAATCTCATGCTGCTGATCAGCTAATTCCCTTTGTTGTTTGAGCAGTGGTTGAAATAAACTCCATAACTCATTTGCAGCAGGTGCATGTTGTGCAGAAGCTTGAGCTGGAGCAGTAGTGGGTGGTACCTTCTGAACTTTCAACAACTGTTGCAGCATCTCTTTGATTTCTGCAACAGATGTATCCAGATTGTCAATTCTAGCCGTCAATTCCTGGTACATTAAATCATCACCCAACTTAATGGGATCATCTGATTTCCCACTAGCAGTGGTTGTAACAGTGGTTGACTCAGGGAGTGTACTTCGAAAGTCATCCGCTGATGCCCCTTTGTCTTGGTACTGGGGACTTCTTCCTTCAAATGGAGAGATCTTTTTTAGTGAACCAGTAAATACTGGATACACAGGAGTTCCCAGAGAAGAAATTGCCTTCAAGGAAGTCTTATAGATGTAACCACTGTCCAAGTGTAAACCAGTGGGTTCAACACTTGTAGTGGCTGCTTCACTTGAACTACCACCAAGAGTTACTTGTAACTCAAGGGGTGTAACCTTCTCAGGTTGTGTTGGTGGGTTAGCAATGATTGATACATCAGACCCAGTCATTTGTTGAGGTATGTTCTCATTGACAGGTGATTGAAAAGGACCGGTTTGTGCCTGGTTCAAATCAAGAGCATCCAACAATATTTTTGTTTATGGGGGAATTGTGGATGTGAGGTTGGGTGTAGAGAATTGGCCCCGGGCATTGGGATGTGGATGATGGAAGCAAGTGATTCCAGAGCATCATATTGTGGTGTCCCTATTTGTACAACCTGTTCTTTTTGAGAAGAAGCAGGAGGAGTTTCAGTCATGGGTTGAGATATTTCTACCAATTGCTGTGAGGAAGTAGCAGCAGTGGTTTCTTGTGACTTTTGTGTTGTCACTGGCAGTTGCTCTGGTATTTCATCCTCTAGAGTTGTCTTTTTGGTAGGTTTGGGTGGCTTTTGAGTTTTCTTTTGTTTTGGCATTTTGGTGATTTTAGGTGTGGGTTTCAAAGCAGTTGTTTTGCTGCTTTGATCACCTAGAGCAGTGGTAGCTGCTAAATTCTGCTCAGGCACCTCTGCTTTTGTTTTGCAAGGTGTTGATAATCTTGTAAAAGTTTCAGTTTGAAGCCCATTTATTTGAAAAGAGTCACCTTGTTGGGACACAGAAGCATCATCCTTACCAAATTTCTTTGTAAAATAATAACTTAGAAATATTGGAAATAGTAAGAATGACTTTTTATCAATATTTTTAACCAAATCATTAAAGATTTCCTGGGAATAATTAACGTTTTCATCTTGTAAGATTGCATATCCCAAGTATTGAATCTTTAATGGTATTTCATTAAAAGCAGTTGTTTTATTTGAAACACACATTAAGAGGGTATGGAACAAAAATCGTGTTGCAGGTGGAAAATATCCTTTTTGTAAGGTATCCCTCCTCATTTCATCTGCATACCCCCATTCAAGAAAATCATTTTGAAGTTCGTTTTTAGTGAAGAGGTTTTTACCTTGTTGATCATTCAGTTCAAATACCTCTGAGATGGATTGTGGTGTGATTTGCACTGTTTTGCCCATTAAAGAAGAATTAATGGCTATGATGTCTTCACCTTGTTTTTCAAGGGTAGCATTTTTCCAAAATTCCCTCTGGGTTTTCAGGTAAATCGGAGCATCGGCTGTAAACAAAGTTTTGTACTTTGAAGCTGCCATGGTATCAAGAATGGAGTCGTAGATATCGATGGTGCTGGGTTTTGTTAGAATACCCAGATAGTTGTGAGGAGCTTTGTACGGAATTTCGATGGGTGTAGCCTTTTGAGTGGCCTTTTTAGGAGATGATTTTAAAGTGGATTTTGCGGATGACTTTGATTTTGTCATTTTGGAAAAGAAGATCGATGAAGGTGTTGAAGGATTTGAGAGAGGGAAATGGAAACTGTTTTGTGAAAGGAATTTTTGTGAATTCGTTTCGACAGTAAAACCCTGTTTGGGGTTTTGAAGAGGGTTTTATAAAGAAAAAAAGTGAATGCTGACGTGGCAGCGGTTACAAAAGGTCTGACCACTATGTACTGTCCACGTGCCAACCCCTGATGAGATGAAGGACAAGGGTTTTTATGAAAACCACTGATGGAACAAGACCAATGGTTGTAATGGTAAGAATGAAAGCAGTGGGTGATTTTAACTATCAGTGGATAGCACATCAGTGGATAAAACACTGATTTTGAACAACAGTGCTTATCAAGAAGATGAGAGAATAGGGGTTGATTTTCAGCAGTGGACAGAGTTTTCAGTAGAACAGACTTTTGAACAAAGCAGTGGTTATGGCAGACTTTTAAGGATTTTAATGAAAAAATCATTTTTAGCTATTTTTAAGGATGAATTTTTGATTTTCTGAAAACATTTTAATGCTTTTATTCGTAGAAAAACAGGATTTGGCATGTTATTCCATGTTTAGCATGCCAATCCTAGAGATCAAGCTTTCAAAGGTGGATGTGTCTAATGCTTTGGTTAGCACATCTGCCAGCTGATCCTTAGTTGGAACATGGTGCAGAGAAATCAAACCTTTTTCATAGCAATCCCTCACAATGTGATGTCTGATGTCAACGTGCTTGGTGGTTGAGTGGGAAACTGGATTTTTGATGATATTTTCTGCTGCCTGACTATCCAACATGAGTGGTGTTTTTAAGGCAGTGATATCTGATGTCAACGTGCTTGGTGGTTGAGTGGGAAACTGGATTTTTGATGATATTTTCTGCTGCCTGACTATCCAACATGAGTGGTGTTTTTAAGGCAGTGATACAAAAATCCAGCAACTGATTTTGAAGCCAAAGCAGTTAGGCTGTACAGCTTGCAGCAGCTATATACTCTGCCTCAGCAGTGGATGTGGAAACAGCTGCTTGCTTTTTGCTTTGCCAAGACACTAAGCAATTGCCTAGGAATTGGCACCCTCCTGAAGTGGACTTCCTTGTCTTGTCACATCCAGCAAAGTCACTATCTGAGAAACCTGAAAGCTCAATTTTACCATCAGCTGGATACCAGATACCAAGTGTGGGAGCACCTTTTAGGTATCTGAATATCCTTTTTACAGCAATAAGGTTTGACTTTCTCGGGGCTGATTGGGATCTTGCACAAACACATGTTGCAAACATGATGTCTGGCCTGGATGCAGTTAGGTACAGTAAAGACCCAATCATGCTTCTATACAAAGTTTGATCAACCAGATCAACCAAATCATCCTTCTCATCAGACATGACTACTTTATTGGTTGCAATGGGTGTACTACATGGCTCACAATCATCCATCTCAAATTTCTTTAAAAGTTCTTTGGCATATTTGCCTTGATGGATAAAGGTGCCATTTTGCAGTTGCCTTACTTGGAGACCAAGAAAGCACTGGAGTTCACCCATTGCACTCATTTCAAACTCAGCTGTCATGAGTTGCCTAAACTCTTCACACATATTATTACATGTGCTTCCAAAGATGATGTCATCCACATAAATTTGGACAATCATCAAATCCTTTCCTCTCTATTTTAAAAACAATGTTTTATCTATTCTACCTCTTGTGAAACCAATGGATAGTAGGAAAGTGGAAAGAGTTTCATACCAGGCCCTTGGTGCTTGTTTCAGGCCATACAAAGCTTTATTTAGCTTGTAGACATGATTTAGATTAAATGGATCCTCAAAACCTGGAGGTTGACACACATAAACCTCTTCTTGGATCTTACCATAGAGGAATGCACATTTAATGTCCATTTGATACACCTTGATTTTGTGGTTGACAGCAAAGGCCAGAAATAGTCTGATAGCTTCAAGTCTTGCTACAGGGGCAAATGTTTCATCATAATCAATGCCCTCTTCTTGTTTGAACCCTTGAACCATAAGCCTAGCTTTATTCTTGACAACAATACCCCTTTCATCAGTTTTATTTTTGAAGACCCATTTTGTGCCAATAGGACTTACACCCTCTGGCAATGGTACAAGCTCCCAAACTTGTTGTCTTCTAAACTGTTGGAGCTCCTCTTGCATGGCTTCTACCCAGCTGTTGTCTTTTAGTGCCTCTTGGTACTTGACTGGCTAATGGAGAGATAGAAAACCAGCAAAAAGACAAATGTTTTGGGATTGACTTCTTGTGAGCACCCCTTCATTGATGTTGCCAATAATTTGGTGTGGTGGATGAGATTTCAAGAAGATGAGCTCTCCTTGGTATGGAACAATGGCATTGAGTGGGGAGGGCTGCATATGTGAATCATCTGAGCTAACCACTGCTGGTGACTTTGATGATCCAACAGTGGCTTCAAAAGGTGGTGGAATAGGTGGTAATGGTGTGGACACATGCTGACTTTTATCCACTGTTTGAGGACTTTTATCAACAGTGTTTGATAATGTGGAAGCAGGGGTTAAGGGGCTACTTTGGTCAACAACTGTTGAGGTAGCAGTGGTTGAGCTTTGACAGCTGTTTTGAACATCTGCTGCTCTTCCCATTCTGACAGACTTTTGTTGAGGAATGATGATTTCATACCCATAGTCTGGTGATGAATTCTCTGATGGACCTGCACTGTTAGTCTTGACAGCAGTATTGTCAAAAGTGAATTTATCAAGATCAAACAATTCTGCAGGGTTTGATGGGATTTTCATTGATGAAAGTTCATTGAACTTTACATTCAAAGTCTCTTCCACTGTTTTGGTCCTTGTGTTAAACACTTTGTAGGCCTTAGCAGTGGTTGAGTATCCCAGATGATAACCACAATCAATTTTGGCTGCAAACTTTGAGATAGAATCTTTTAAGTTTAAAATGAAGCGTGGGCAGCCAAAAACCTTGAAATATGAAATCAATGGCTTTATTTTATACAGCAGTTCATAGGTAGTCTTTTGATGCCTGGGGTTGATTAAAACTCTGTTTTGGATATAGCAAGCAATGTTTACTGCCTCTGCCCAAAAAGTTAATGGCAAACCTGAATCAGCAAGCATGGTTCTGACAACCTCAATCAAAGTTATGTTCTTTCTTTCAACAACCCCATTTTGTTCTGGTGTTCTTGGAATGCTGTATTGCCTCACAATCCCTTTTGACACACAGAAATCATCTAACTCCTTGTTCCTGAAATCTGTGCCATTGTCACTTTTGAAGATTTTTACTAGAAGGTCAAACTGCTTTTCAACCTGTTTCACAAAGTCTTGCAGAATGCCTGCAATCTCATCTTTTGAGTGTAAAAAGTAAGTCCATGTAAACCTAGAAAAGTCATCAACAATAACTAAACAATACCTCTTTTTCTTAAGACTCATGACTTTAACTGGGCCAAACAAATGCATATGAAGCATTTGCAAACATTTGGTTGTTTTGGACTCATCAATGGATTTGTAGGAGCTTTTATGTTGTTTTCCTTTTAGGCAGGAAACACAATGCTCAGGACAGGTGAACAGTTTTTGAGGTAAACCTCTTTCTAACCCCTGTTTTGAAATGGCAGTGATTGTCTTGAGATTTGTGTGCCCCAATCTCCTGTGCCATAATTCTGTCTCTTTGTTTGATGCAGCTGAGAACAGACAGGCATCAGTTCTGGGGCTCTCTTTTGACATATCCACCACATAAACATTGCCACTTCTTTGAGCAACAAGTTTGCTTTTTCCAGTTTTTATTATTGCTTCAATCTTTTCAACCATTTCTGATCCAACAATCCTACAACACTCCTTTGTGAAGAATGATCCATACCGCTTATCACTCATTTGTGAAACACTCAGGAGGTTGAATTTTAGATTGTCTATCAGATTGACATTTTCAAATTTTACATTACCAGACTGTACTGTACCAGACCCCAGAACTTTCCCTTTACTATTATTACCAAAGGATATATCACCCCCTCCATGGATTTTGAAATCTTTTAGAAGGGCTTTACATCCTGTCATGTGCCTGGAGCCTCCACTGTCTACATACCAAAGGCTATCTAAGCATGCAGAAGCTCCCTGCACATGAAGTAAAAGGATTAATTAGTTCATTGGGGTCTCCAAAGCCAATAAGGCTTTGGATGGGGTCTCAACAATGTCGGGGATGAGTTCAGATGGATGGGCAGTGGTTAGGTCAGGGGTTTGGACAGTTTTAGGACTGTTTCTCTCCAACCACTGTTGTGAGTTTTGACCAATCACCTGCTGATAACCAAAAGGATGTCTGTTCACTCTTGGTTTAGAGGGCCTTTTGTAGGTCTCATAAACATGTGGGATCCTTTGGTAAGATGGTTGTTCCTTACCTCTTCTGAATTGATTGGCAGGGGGTTCATCAGTCACCTGAACATCTCTTTTGACAGATGTTTGGTTCAGCTGTTTTGTAATAGCTGTTTAGACTGGCACAAACAGTGGTTGGTTTTTGGTGAACTTGACAGATGATGTTGATGAACTTAAGGATGTTTTTGCAGTGTACTCATTCTTTTTCACATCAAAGTTTTTGAGATACACACATCCTTGAGTTTTGTGGTTTGTTTTGCCACAGATGGTGCAGCTTTCAGCAGGTACAATGACACTTGTTTTGTTTAGATCATATGCTTTTAGATGAAAACAGTCTTTTGTTAGATGATTCCTCTTTTCACAAAAATCACAAAACAGGTTTTTAATCTTTTCTCTTTTCTTCCTTTTCTCAGACTCCTTAGCAACAGAGTTTTGAACCACTGTTGGGATGTCTTTGATAGGAATGACCTTTGCTTTTGGAGCTGTGACACCATCAGTGGTTGTGAAATCCATGGGCTTGAAATTTTCAAGAATGTCACACTCATCAGACCATGTGGGTTTAAATTGGTATTTCTCAATTTCCTCAAAAGTTGAGGACCCCACAGATGGTCTTTCCAGAGTGATTTTGTTACCAAGTTTGTCAGTTATCTTAACTTCTTGGCCATTCTTGTTGGTTGGTTTTATTTCAGTTGAACCAGCTTGTTTGACAGCAGTGTTTTCAAGTTCATCATATTTTCTATATCCTATTCCAAACTTGACATTGCTTTCAAGCTGTTTCTCAAGCATGACCTCATAACCTTTGCAAGACTCCACCCATCTTTCACAAGTGATTTGGGTGGACTCCAACTCCTTTTTACAAACTTGGTATTTTTCTACCATAGTTTGGAGTTGAGTCTTGGTTATGCTTTGCTCTTCTTTGAGACTGTTGATTTCCTTTTCTTTTTCAGTCAATTTGTTTTTAAGTTCTTTCAATAACTTTTCAAATTTGAATTCATCAGTTAAAACTTTATCCCCAAGGTTTTCATTTACCTCTTTAATGCTAGCAAATGCAATAATGCATTTGTCTGAACACAATTTTTCAAGAACTTGAGGTGATACCTTAGCAGCAGCCATCATGGCACAATCACATTGATGATCACCTTCTTCATCAGCTCTAACTTCTTTCTCACCTGCTTTCTTTTCTTCCTTTTCTTCTTTGTCTTCTTTGGACCAGGGGTCAGACAGTGGTTCAATCAGGGTTTCTGAATTTTCTCCCAGCAGTAGTTCACCAGCAACTGCAGTAACCACTGCTTCAGCCACTTCATCCACTGTTTCAGCACTTAGCTGCTCACCTTCAGTTTCTACCCCTTCTGGTATTGACTCTAATGCCATCAAACAAAATTCATCATTAAAAGTATTATTAGAAGCATAGAGTGCAAAATTTTCATCACCAAGCTCATCAGGCATGCTGCTCCAGTCAACAAAGCCTTGGGTGAAAAAGCTTTGCTGATCTGGTTGTACCACTGTTGGAGTAGCTTGTTGAGGTGCAACAGGTTGCACTTGTGCCTGAGGGACAGGGGCTTGAACATACTGAATTTGTGGAACAGTGGTTTGAACATAATGCACAGGCACAAGGGTTGCAGCATAGTGAGCAGTGTTAACATGTGCTGCAGGGGTATATTGGGTATAGTGTACAGTGCTTTGATGTTGTGGTCTAGGGTTTGAGCTGGGATGAGTTACTATTGGACCAGTGGTTTGACTCCTGCATTCCCTAGCAAAATGACCTAGCCTATTGCACTTATAACACTTCAGTTTTGATTTATCCAACCCCACTCTTAAATTCCCATGTAACCCTGGGAATTTTCTCCCTGTTCTTTTATAGAATTTGCTTGTTCTTACACTAAGCAAAGCCAATTGATGCAAAATGTCCATCTCTTCTAAGTCAGTGGGATCAAAGTGTTGCAAATCATTGAGTTCAAAACATAAGTTATCTGACATCTGGTTTTCACAATTTGTAGTAAACGCATAATTTGCAGAGTGAGAATCAGAGTTGTTAAAATTTCCACCAGCAGTTATATCAATAAAATGATCATAACTCTGATCCTTACTACTTCTACCAGATTCTTCCTGACCAAAAAGAGTTGTGCTGCCAAATGAATAATCATCAGCAACTTTGCCAGACTCTTGCAACTTCTTTTTCTGGTTTAACTCCCTTGCATAGGTTAGGAGTCTACCATGAAGTTGGGTCAGGGTCAGATCCTTGAACTCAACAGAATTTCTAGTAACAAATGCAATGGTATCCCATTTTTCTGGTAGTGATCTAAGAAACCTGCTATTTTGTGTAGAATTTGGAAATGTAACTTTAACAAGTCTTAGCTCACTAATGAGACAACTAAATCGCTCAAACTGCTGAGTCAATGATTCACCCTTGATGTGACAGAAGGTTTCATACTGCTGATTCAGAATTTCCCTATTATTTTCAATAACTTCTTCTGTTCCCCCCAAACTGTTCCTTCAGTGCATCCAATAGCTCTTTGGCACTGTTACAACGTAACAGTCCAGCATAGATTTCATTGGGTAATGCAGATGCTAAATGCTTTGGCATCGAGTTCGAACTTTTGAAAGTCAGTTTCAGTATAGTTTTCAGGTTTTTTAGGTTCGAACTTCTTTGTATCCTCAACACTTGGCACCATAGGAACATGGGGCCCAAAAACAATAGATCTCCAACATCCAGTGTTCTGTTGAGCAAGGATGTGACCCATCCTTCTCTCCCAGATGTTGTATTCATTACATTTAAGCATGGGTAGTTTGAAAAGAGAGCCGATGTTATTTCAACCTTATTTATTTCCCTCATTTAACAAGAGGAGCTATGTGACCATGCGATGAAAAGCATAATTATGGGTGCACACTTAATTATGAGATTCGACGCATGAGAATCATAGTGAGCCTTGTTAAGTATGGTGGCATGTGAGAAAATTATGTGATCAGGTGATTATCTATTATTTATTTATTGAGACGCCCTTTTGTTTGCTAAAAAAATTTCATTACAAATTTAGTATAACATAGTGATATGCAAAACAATCTCTATACACTCAATGATGCTCATAAATTCTTCAAAAACTATCAACACCACACGATGCTCTAGAAACTAACACTTTGCTCATCTATTCAATCCTTACAATTACATTCTATGGTCTCTTTCGAATAAATTTCAGGACGAAATTTTCTAAAGTAGGGGAGACTGTAACGCTTCGCATTTTTGTAATCGTATATCCATTGTATTCGTATTCAACCATTGTGATTCGAGGCTTTGATCGTAATAAAACTTGATCATTATACATGAATTATACTTTAAATTAAACATATCATACATTCGTTCCATTTATGTGCAAACTTGATACATTGGCGTTACACGCAAACTCGTACCTAATTTTTACAAACAAACAATCGTAAATACGTGAACATTGTGATTTGACGTATAATTACTTATACGTACATCTACAATACTTGAATTATGCATTTATACATATTATATACTCAATAAATACCAAAGATTATACCAAACACTTTTCCACCTCTTTTCTTCTCCAATCACCTTTTCCACCTCCTTCAATCACCTTTTCCACCTCCACTCTCCATTATAATTATTTTTATTTATCTTTTCCATTTGTTTTTTTTATTATTTCCATCAATCACCTACCACCTTCTTCACCTATAAATACCAACCTCCTCCTACCATTTTCTTCACACCATTCTTCTCTCAATTTTCTCAATCTTCTCTTAATCTCTCTAAATCAAGAATTCTAAGAATTCTAAAAGAACACTAAGTGTTCTAACCATTCTTCTCTCAACCCCTTTAATTCTCTTAAAATCTTCCAAGCAAGGAAGAGAACTCGAAGAGTTCTAAATAAAACATTAAGTGTTCTAAGGAAGCTTTGAACCTCCAACTCTTCACGGGATTACCAAAGGAACAACTTTGAAAAAACCGTGAGTACACTTGACCCATTTTCCTCTTAATACACTTTTGGTGCAACATGTTTTACTTGTTAAAAATGCACGATTCACAAACATGCTTTATTCAATCAATCCTTATACATGCTTTGTTATGCTTAAGTTCATGCTAGAATTCATACTACTTGTTAACCCGCCTTAACAATTATAGCGCTATAGGAGTAGCACACCACCCGACGGGGTTTTGTTAAGTTATATTCTTTACGGTCTCGATATTGTTATATCGAGGGATGCTATTATTCATACTTTACGGTCTCGATGTTGCTAAATCGAGGGATGCTATTATACTAGTGGACACTTGGGTTTAACATATTGTTATGCATGTACAGTTTGACCTTGTATACCAAATGCTATGTTGGATTGAAAATACTTTTTATACACATGACACGAGTCTAAAACTTGTGTACTCGCCAATACCTTTGTATTGAACTATGCTTTTTAAAACATGTTGCAGGTTTAGCGATGATGTTGGTAATGCATGGAATCTAGTAGGATGCTTAGATACACACTTTAAATTTTGTATTCCTATTGTATTGTATTTCATTATTCATGTTGTTGTATTTGCTTCAAATCGTTGTAATTGATTCTTTAGAAATGGAATGAAATTTATTATTTAAATACTTATCACAATTTAGTGTTATGATGTCTCGAGCAATCTATTTCGTCTCACTCTGATGTTTCCGCCATCGGTTGGGGTGTGACACATAGCAATAGATTGAACAGCAAGGCTTTATTCTTCATCAATCTTTGACTTGATCAGCAGTTGTAGGTCAACAGTTGTAGCGATCAGTAGATTGGAGGTCATCATATGTTGTAATCACTTTCAAGGGGAGAGACTTGAATACATAACATCTGCTTATTCTGGATCCACTGCCCTGATCCAGTTTTGGCTTTAATTATCTATTCCTCTGATAGGGTTCAATCCCAACAGGTGGCAAGATAGGTGGGTCACCATGTGCTGGTTGAAACATGTTTGTTTGTTAGGTTGACATGAAACACCTTTTTCCAAAATTTTGCTTTTCAATATAAATAAATTGTTTGCTAAACATGTGTACAAAAACAATATGTACTGTATATATCTTTTATAATATTTTTTTGCTTAAAGCATGTGGTTTAATTTTTTAGATGACAAGGCTTCTGGACTTTCTAGAAGACTACTTGATGTATTGTGGATATAAATATTGCCGAATTGATGGAGATACTGGTGGTGAAGATCGTGATGCTTCTATTGAAGCCTTTAATAAGCCAGGAAGTGAAAAGTTTGTCTTCTTGTCATCAACTCAAGCCGGAGGTCTTGGTATGAATCTTGCTATAGCCGATATTGTCATTCTTTATGATAATGATTGGTAAGCCATATTTTATCAACTTCTTTTTGGTATTCTTTATTTTCCTTTTCGGAAAATTATATTTACTGTAAATGTGAATATTGTGCCAGGAATCCACAAGTGGATTTGCAAGCTCAGGATCGTGCTCATAGAGTTGGGCAGAAAAAAGAAGTTCAAGTATTTCGTTTCTGCACCGAGGTCTGTTTTAATTTTTTCTGCATTTGATTAAAAGCTGCTCTACTTATTCTTTACTAATTTATCGTATATTTTATTTGGTGAGTGCAATACACTATATAGGAAAAGGTCATTGAAAGAGCATATAAGAAGCTTGCACTTGATGCTTTGTGTGACACCTGTGTCACTTCAACCATCAAAACAAATGCCAAACCAATGAAATATTGTATTTCATACTTGGGATTTGTAAAAACATGTGTATCGTTTGCACATATAAACTCTTGTTCGATTTTAAGCTTTAAATCGCTTTATGGAGGGTTATACGCGCTCTGATGCGTAAATATAACCAGTTTAATCCAACGAACACTCCGGAATAGTGAAATAGGCTTAACATACCTTAAATAACCTTTACATAACTTAGAAATAAGTTTTGAAGGCTTTGGTATGGCAAAAACAAGTTAATTCGCTTACAGGGACTAAACTTGACAAACTGCGAAAGTATGCCAATTTGAACTGTAACAGACATTCCGGAACATGACCATAAGATAAACATACCATAAATATCCTCTACATAGCTTAGAAATAGGCTTTGAGGGGTTCGGTATGCTAAAATAAACTTTTGGGTCATTCAGGGACTAAAAGCGTCAAAAAGTGCACAAGTTTGCATTTTCGCGCATATCTTACGTTCTGAATACATCCGGACATCCAAAAATTTATGTAAGCACTAAAATATTTTATTTTAGTGTTTGGCATGAGAAAAATCCATTCGTTGCGTCATTTGGATCGTTTTTCGCGCTTATGCGCATTCCGTCGTAATTAGCCGAACAACGCAACCGTACGGCTAAACGAACCGACATCCGAGATATTTTTGAGAACATTTTAAGTTCCCTTTACTTTAACTTCATTTTAGAGCTTTGAAATGGGGTTAACGGGCCTTAAACGCGTCGGAAAAGGCCTTATTACACTACAGGGACCAAATCTGCCATTTTTGAAACTTTCTGTGCAGAAACATTGAATCTGGCCTATACCACCTTTGCACATGGTTTTGGGCAATACCATGGGATGGTTTGATGTGCACATGGTATTACAATACCATGGGTGCAAGTGTATGGCCAAGATTGAAGGACGTTTTCCAAGAAACGATCCTAACGGTTCGGGAAATCCTATAAATACCCCATGCCTTCAATTGCAAAACCCACTAGAATTTTGATTTGAGAAACTCTAAGTTGAAACCATTATTTCATACCTGAGTTACTTGAATCGAGATTAGCATTCGGGGACCCTTCGTAAGTATTCCTTCGTTCTTTTATTGCTTTTCGAGTCCGAAAGTCAAACTTTGTTTGACTTTCTGCGTTGACCAGTTTATGGTCAATGCGAAGTTCGTTTGAACTTCGCAACGTGATTGTAATCACGATGGTTATAGTCCCTTGGGACTATGCCTACTGATTACCACGTTGTCTAGGGTCGTAAGGGTAAGCGATCTAATAAATCGCTTATACCTTCGAACCCGACCCATTTGGTCGATCATTAGGATCCGACCAAATACCTTAGGTGACCATAGTATATAGGGAATAACCTTTCGAGGTTATACCTTATGGTCACGACGTTTAGTTAGTTGTATGATAGGTAGTTTATATGCCTTAGGTAAATTACCAAAATACCCCTTTGATGCCAAAATTCATTTTAAAAATATGTAACATAATTTTTGACATCTAAACTGATTTGACAACAATATTAGACATGTTAAGGCATATGTTACTTGTCATAGGACTAGTTAGGCGGTCCGAACCCGTTTTATGCGAACAACGCGTTAAAGTAGCATAAGCTACCTAAACGGGTCGTAATGGGTCGTAAGCACTTATGTTAGCTTTCATTTAGTATGTAGGCTTTGATAAACCATATTACACGAGTCTCCATACTCGTTTGGTTTACGAACCTTCATTCTATCCGATCTTCCGATTTAGGTCCGGTTTATTAACATAGTTACCTATATTAGGTGCCGTTTGATATCCGTGATCTCTAGCATTGTTTGGTTGTTACTTAAGGACTTCTAAACAATCTCAGGTGAGTACATAGACCCCTCTTTTACTGTTTTCAAACCGTTTTGGGGTGAAGCATGTGTACCTATCTGTTATTTTCATGTTTTCCAAAAGTATAATTGATTATACATGTTAGTACTTTTCTGTAGACAAACTGAATGACTATCTATGGTTTAAACACTGATTTTTCAAAGACTATAACACAAATTGTTGAATTGTACTTATTTTGTTCACCAGACCGGTTGTTAGTATGATATAGCGCTATAGGATTTGACACCCCATTCCTGTTGTCATGGAATGTCTGAAACCAATTTGTTTCTCCATCCAAATAGGGATTTCCTTTGTGGTATCCCTATAGTCTCAAAGGTGTATTTTGATGCACTAGGTCTGAATGAATTCTTAAATCACACCTTTAAAGTATAATTTGATATACTCCCATGTGTGATATTGTACAAAACCAACAAATATATTTTATCAACAAACCAAAACATATTTTGATATGTTATTTATAAAACCCAAAGCATATTTTGATATGTTATTTATGAAACCAAAAACATAGTTTAATATGTTATTTACAAATCCAAAGTATACTTTTAATATGCTACTATAAGGTTATTCGTTTAACCATACATTTATTTATACAAATCACATTGGTTACACATTACATGATTTACATTGGACACATAAACATTATTGACATTGGTTACACATTACATGACTTACATCTTGACATAAACATTTTGACATATTATTCAATACGTTTGGCAATTGGTTTAAACATAGACATCTTACATTGTTGGTTTGGTTTGAGTAAGTGATTAAGTAACGAGGCGTGTGTAATATGATACAAGCATGGTGGATACGCCGCTGGTACTTCCTATATATAAGTGTTTGTATGGTATTACATATTGTATCGTTATCTGAATCATTTCAATTTGAGACATATAACATTTTATACAAATAACATACTTTTCACAAGACATTAATTTACAAACAACTTATCTTATACAAACTCATTTTACATGGTTATTCATTTAACCATACATTATTCTCTTATTTATACATATCGTCTGATCTTATCGTTTTTCAAAAGATTTACAAGACAAAGCAAATTACAAGGTTCATGACTAAACATTTTCTCAAACATAAGTCATGAATTCTGTTTTCACAAAACCTATGTATCTCACAGGCATTTTTATGCTGACGTACCTATTTTTACACATGTTTCAGGTACTGCTTTGCAATGATTGTCGATACATGCTACATTTAGGATGGACTCGTGCCTTAGCAACTTTAAAACTTGGAAGATCATAGTTGTACTTATTTGATTGTATTAAAACAATGAGTTCATTTATTCAATAAAACAGAATTTATTTATTCCATGGTTATGAAACAATGATTCTGTTACAACACTTCCCGACGTTTCCGCCACGTCTAGTTGCTTTACGTGGTCGGGGTGTGACACTTTGGTTATTCAACAAGGACGTTTAGCTGACGAAAAGAGTAATCACGATCTTCATTATATTTTCATATATGCATACTTATGTGGGTTAAAATAGTGAGTTAAACCACTGTTGGGTTAAAACAGGATGCTCGATCTTATCTACTGGCCTTCAATTGTTGAAACCACTGTTGGGTTAAAAAACAGTGAGTTAAATCACTGTTGGGTTAAAACAGCGAGGTAAACCACTGTTGGGTTAAAACAGTGAGTTAAACCACTGTTGGATAAAAACAGTGGTTGAATACGTAACTGTTATGCTGAGATATTTTGTTCATTCTTTCATCCGTAACCACATATACAAACCTCTATTTAAGTATTTTTCTGATTCGTTATCATTATGTTATAGCAATCTGGCTAAGTAATCAGTTTACTTTCGTGAAGTTACAGCTAGAAGCGTAAATACGAAATTAACTGGAATGCAAGTTTTTATTAATGAAACTAATTATATGATAACTGACATCATCAGTATTAAGCTCAGCAGTTTCAATCAATAAGCAGACAGATGCAATGCATAGTTGTTCATCTGTGTCTATTTAGTTGTCAAAGCTTGAATTTGAATACGTGACATTTGTTGCTACTGCAGGGAAATGATCCAGCACAGGCCCTACACACAGAAGGTAGACGTTTATAGTTTTGGGATTGTGCTATGGGAACTCATCACAGGGATGCTTCCATTCCAGAACATGACAGCTGTCCAGGCTGAATACCCGAGTGGAGCTATTCAAGTGTTTACCTGTGATTGAAGACCTGACTACCACCTGAGGTGATACCATTGCGGTAATATTTATCCACATTATATATAATTTAAGGGAAAAATAAAACTTTGTTTGTAAATCGTTGTTTTGGGGTATGATTGAAGCCGTTAGTTAAAGCCTCGGTTCCACAAGAGCTTCCAACCTCACTAATCCACCTCAAATACTGTAGTATCGAAGAAATGTTGTTTTATGATGGCTATGGATTGACTTTTGTTGCTGTTTTGATCAAATGCTCCCCAAATTTGGAGAAAATTGTTCTGGAGGTAAGTTGTATAAGTTTATCTTGTGTTTTGTTTTAAGACTCCTGCTGTAGATGGACGATGATGAGATAGAGCCTGTTCTGCTGGAAAGCCTGGAAGAATACTCTGTTACGTTGGAAGAATATTCAGATGTTTGGTCGGAGCATCTGAAGGAATTGGAGATTAGAGATTTCGAACATGTGAAGCCTGTGTTGGAGTTGGTAAAGTTTATTCTGGTTAGGTCACCCAATCTAAGGAAGGTGAAGTTGCAGACCGGATGGTGGAAAAGAATGAAGAGTTGGAGATGCTCAAAACCCTCGTTTGTATTTAGGTTTCGGTTTATTGTTTTAAAATGATTTAACATGTTTGTTATTTAAAAGATGTTCCCTTTCTTTATAATCCATTTTTAATTAAACCTTAGAAAATGTATAGTCATTCGTTGTTTAATAAAATGTGGTATGCAAAATTTTAAGTTAGTGCTGATGCTATAATTATATAAAAGAGCATATATTTTTTTTCTAGCTTGCTTTTATGTTAATTTACTCTATTTTAACAAAACAAACTTTCATATCATTGTGTAACGAAATCTCTATCTAAAATTCGAACACCATACGTATTCAGTTAGAAGGTTTTAAAATGGTTGAAGAACTATTAAGTTTCATATGAAGAGTTCTTTTTATCTGGTTTTAATTCGAACACCATACACAAACTTCTATTTGTTGTGAAACATGTATTTGGCAAAGGTCTGTTTTATGTTTTGAAATCTCTGTTTGTTGTGAACAGATGTTAGAAAATAAAACAGTGGTTGATACATCTGTTGACTTTGTTCAACAGATGGATGAAAACAGATGTTTGAAACCACTGTTGGGTTAAAACAGTGTTTTGTGGAGAAAACAGTGGTTGCTTTTTTTGCAAACAGTGGTTTGACTTTTGTCAAACAGTGGTTAGACTTCGGTCAAACAGACTTCGGTCAAACAAACTTTTCAATGACTAAGAATCATAGTTTTGAAAACAGTTGTTTGATTTTGGTCAATCAGAATTTTGTTTGCAAACAGTGGTTTGACTTTGGTCAAACAGCGTTACAAGAGTCAAGCCAGGATGAAGTCGAGCTCAGGTTCAAAGGTTCACTCAGTGTGGCAACCTCAGTATATTAAATCGAATAAGTTAGATAAAAATTTACAAATTCTAAGGCTATCAATGTGGCAACCTCTGTTGGGGGATAATGGATGACAGTTGTTAGGAAACCTCTGTTGGAAAGCAATAGAGGTTTTTAACAGTCGATAGACAACAGTGGTTACGTTGTCAACATAATGGAACTCCTGTTGACTAAAGCTATCGACCATTAGTTTATATCAATTTTGTAAGTCTGCACTAATTATTTTTTTAGTTTCTATTAAAATGTGTTATGCATGGTTTTCTAAGAAACGACCAGTGTTTGCACACGGGTCTTACCGCTAGTACTATATAATAAAAGAAACCTATGAGGGGACACGTGTCGAATTACTATGCATCCTCATAATTGTTTTGCTGCCCGTTTTTTTCTCTAATTTAGTTGATATCCTTTAGGTTTAAATATAATTTATATATTTCCTAACTGATAAGTGATAAACAATAATTATAGATAAGTTTTATTTTTTTTACCTATTCTTTAGGTCTAATTATTATTTATATTTTTCTAACTGATGATTGATAAGCCATAATTATAGATATTGTTTATATATTTTCTAACTAAATTCATTTTATTACTTTACAAATTTCATAATGTTATTAAAATTCTTAAGGTTATATTTTTCTTTTATATTCATACTAGAAAAATTCAATTCATTCGTGATTTTATTATTATTACCTCCGTGGTAAATGTTTTATTAGTAATATGTAGTTCTAAAATCAGGATGTTATACAAATGAAACTACATAAAAGATAATCGGCTTCTAACCTAACGCTATCATGAAGTGTAATAAATGTGTTCTTAGAAATTATCTACCAAACCGCATAAATACTTTTATTATTATTGTTGTTGTTGTTAGTATTATTATCATTTTGCATCATATGTTAACTATATTTATTTTTTTCAACCCGTGTGATACACGGCGTTGTAACTTAGTTATTTATAAAGGTTATCATCTAGAAATCTGAGTTATCAGTTGACTTCCAGTATTATTATATATTACATATAAAAAACTTCTCGTGCCAATAGAATAGGTTTATCCGCCACTAGTATTATATATATTAGTATGATCCATTTAATCAGATTATATTTAGAACAAAAAATGTAGATATATACAAAACAAGGCTAAAAGTTGGCTTCAAAGTCCAAATTTCCTAAAAATGTAAAAAGTCATAAGACACCATAATGTCAACCATAAAACACGTCAACAACCCACAAATAACATAATTAAGATTACTAAATCATCATAATGTGGGTTTTGTGTTGTGTTTTGGATGATAATACTCTGATTATGGAATAACAAACATTATCGTGTCCAGGGTCGGCTCAACCATTTTGGTGGCCTAAGGCGAAGTAAAAACTTGTGGCCTTTTTTCTCAAAAAACGTATGTAATTCAATGTTAAACTTGAAGGGCCCAAGTGTAATTATTTGAAAGATTGTGTTAAAATCTCACCAACATCCATACATAAACAAAACCACTACGCTACCAACCATCAATCTGTTGATAACCCACACCCCACAACTTTTATAAATGGACTGTGGTTTCATTAAATCGTGGAGGCCCTATGGTTTTGGTGGCTCAAGGCCCAAGCCTCATTTGACTTGGGCTTGGGCTGGCCCTGATCATGTCTTATGTTGATTAGCATATTGTGTTTAATATTTATAATTCTACGATGGTGTGTTTGAAGGTTTTATAGACAATTAAGATTTGAATATGATGTTTTAATAATTTCACTATGTCATTTGTGGGTTTTAGGTGTGTTTTATAACTTTTTACACTTTTTAGGAAACTTCGACGTTAGGAAACTATACACCACAACGTGCAAAATATTATATTCTTTTTATATATGCCTAACCATGTTAATATCACTAACGTAATGTGTGTAACAAAGTAAAAAAAAAACGTGTCATGTCACGCACGTGCACCACATGTTCACTCATCATCATAACACATCTAGCGAAGTCACAAACCTGACGTTTGTCGCCGAAACACGCAACACATAGAAATCTAGTTAGATATTGAAAACAAACGAGTCAATCCACAATCTTATTCCTTGATTAACAAATAAAAAATAAAAACTAAAAAAATGACTTGACTCAAACCTAGAAACTTCACATCATGTCTTCATATCTTATCTTAAATTCCTACCATAACTTAAAAAAACATAAAACCAAACAATATAAAAATTCCTACCCTAACTTAAACCAACATATACCCAAACAATATAAAAAACATATATTAAACAAACATCAAGTGATAATGATGAGTATGATGATAACACTCTTTCAAACAAATGGTCCAAAATCCAAATAACATCACCTCAACATAAATTCTCAATGGGCTTAAACAAATTGCAAACTCCCAAAACAACCAATTTAAAAAAAATATGTTATTCAATATCAATATGTCATCATCATCATCTCCAAATCCAGTATCCATCCTCTTTCTAACCTCACCAAACTCTCCAATTCTCTCTCCTTCACTCTCCCAGATCTCCGCCAAGCGATCTCTCATCGTCGCCGCCGGCGTTCCACGGAGTAAACGCCGCCGGAGACCACCGCAACCGCAGCAAAACGACATGTCAGTCACCGTTTCTATGCCGTTTGAGGATGTTAGCTCTAGAACTCGTAAGACCTAATTATCTGATTATTATATTGTTATTGAAGTGAAACTTTGTTGTTAATTTGTTATGTGTTGTGGATATCTGCTTTAATTTTGTGTCTGATGATTTTAGTAAGTGTTTTGGATCAGTTAGGGTACTCATAGGGTTGGAATCACTGAAATATGACTAATTTGTTCTTGTACTTCAGATTTTGTACCTTTCACCTAGACTTGATATTAGGTGTGTGTATTTACTAAAAGTTTACATTAATTAATCCGAAACCGAAACTGTCTTCACGAGAAGCAATTCGTGTCGAGTTAGGTGTATTTACTAAAAGTCTACATTAATTAATCCTAAACTGTCTTCACGAGAAGCAATTCGTGTCGAGTTAGGTGTATTTACTAAAAGTCTACATTAATTAATCCGAAACTGTCTTCACGAGAAGCAATTCGTGTCGAGTTAGGTGTATTTACTAAAAGTTTACATTAATTAATCCGAAACTGTCTTCACGAGAAGCAAAACGGTGTCGAGTTAGGTGTATTTACTAAAAGTCTACATTAATTAATCCGAAACTGTCTTCACGAGAAGCAATTTGTGTCGAGTTAGGTGTATTTACTAAAAGTCTACATTAATGAATCTGAAACTGTCTTCACGAGAAGCAATTCGTGTCGAGTTAGGTGTATTTACTAAAAGTTTACATTAATTAATCCAAAATTGTCTTCACGAGAAGCAATTCGTGTCGAGTTAAAACTGTAAAAGCCTTTGGCTAAGAGTAAGTCATGTGAGTTTCTGTATGTAGCTATGCGCTTACTTGTTGTGTACGTGTATGTGGGTGAGATTTGATCTTTTGGAATTAAATGTTCAGATGTATATTGGATATTGATACACAACATGTAAGAATGGGATTGTAATCTAATATGCTATGGGAATTTGTAGGAAGCATTCTTCAGTTGACATATAGGGTATTAGGGTTCTCAGAATATGCGTGGTTTATAACATATGACGGTTTCCTAGATGTGTGGCCTAACCTGTTTGTTGTAGAAACAATATACATGTTGAGGTGTGTTTGAAGTTTGAAACAGTCATCTAAGTAAGAGTTAAATTTAGTGGTAGCCCATATATGTGGAATCTTGTATTTGTATTGATATTGTGGAAGGTGTTTCGTGAGTTTGTACGCATATGTAAACCCTTATATCAAAACAAGTTTTTTTTTGGAAGTCATAAGCTTATACCTATTTGAAATGCTTAATAGATCTGCTACCAAATATATAAGAAGATTGTATATCGTAATTGATGCTATTTTACGCAACAACAATTCTTGAAATGAAATTTGTATGCATACTTAAGTGCTTTTTATGTTTCTTGAAAAATTCATGTATGAAGTTGAATTTGGAGTTTCTCAGGGTTGTATTAGGAGCTTTAGAAGATTTTTGTGTGCTTGTTTGTCTCTCATAATATGTATTATACTATTATGAACTCATGAAAGTGCAATCGCAGGTAATGGGGCCGGTAAAAGTATTCCTCAAAAGAATAGATACTCCATGAGCTCTATTAGCTGTTTCGAGGTGGAGCTCACACCAGACAATATCGCAATTTCCATGGTATACTTTGTCCAAGGAGTTTTAGGGCTTGCTAGACTTGCTGTCAGCTTCTATTTTAAGGATGATTTGCATCTTGATCCGGCAGAGGTATATTACTATTATTTTGCATTACACTCACATCGCAAACTAGGAACTCCGAACTTGAAAAGGTAGAGGGTGCAAGTTAGAGATGGAAAATGGGCGGTTAATGTCATAGAATTTAACATTCCCATTTCCGAAATATTCCCTGCATTCATATCTAATTAAGTTCCCTGTATTCATATTCATATCTAATTAATAGCGAATATTCCCTGCATTCATATCTAATTAAGTTCGTAACTGAACTTGACTTGTGGGGAATTTCCATTTTAGGTAAACTTATAATAAAAAATCTAATTTAGCTTGCATAACCATAGTCACATAATTCGCTCAAAAAGAAGCGAATTTCGTTTTGGTACGTTTCGTACCATACGGAATTCGTATGCGTATATATGTTGTCAAAGACGCAAGGCGCAGGCGAGGCGCATCGGCCTCGCCCGGAGCCTAGGCGCAAGGCGCAAAAAAAGCGTGGGCTTTTTTAAGAAAAGCGCACATAGAGAAAAAAAATATAAAAAATATGTTATGCTTTGAAAATAAATACGATTCCACATATAAAATAAAAAAAAACTATTATATATGCCATTTAAGATCATGTAGCTAATAGTTAGTAGCAAAAGTTTAGGACTTATATGTTGGAAGTTTTGGGTGTGTGAATGAAAGTCTCAAAAGGTGGTAAATACTTTGTCCCACATTGGTGTGGGAACAAAGTGAGTGGTTGTTTATAAGGTAAAGCCTTTACTACTCCATTGTAGCTTTATGACATGTTTTACCACAAGTCCTACCCGCGCGCAGAGGGGGAGGGGGGGTGCAAAAATGAGTTTCTGAAATGGAATTTGGTTGAACTTGTGCGTGCCCGCGTGAGGCAGTTTTTGCACGCACTCGGATTCGTTTTTAATGGTCATTAGTGTTGTGTTACCTTTTGTGTTGCGCCTTAACACCGTTTTTTTGCGCATGAGCACCGTTTTTACAAAAAAAAAACCCATTTTTGTGCCTAAGCTACCACCAGGCGCTATAGGCTCACCTCACTGCGCCCGAGCGCCTAGGCGCGCGCCTTTTGCGCTTTTGACAACTATGGTGTATAATACGGTACCAATTCGTGATTTTCCTTAATCAATTCAGCGCATCATGCTATTCAATTCAGTGAATTTTCTTCTTCAATTCACTGAATTCAGGCTGCCCTAATAGCGAACTTTTAGCTTCAATACGTATTAGGGTTGGAGTCAGCAGGAATACGTATGATAATACGTACAATTGGCGGGTGTTGGTAAGATTCTTGTTCACGTTCTTTTAACAAAACCATTGACTTGTTACAGTTGTATAATTATCATTATGGGCTGTAAATATCTATCTGTAGTTTAGATAGTTTGGAGGTAGGTCAGAACGGGCAAGTTTAAGAGTGGGTCATAATCAGTTTTGGTTCAATTGGTTGGCTTGACTGATGGAACTGTATCGAAAGAAACGGTTTGGGAAAATCTTGATGAAGAAGACGTTTGGATTTATGAATATTGGATTTATGAAATTAGTAATTTTTGTTTTAATTTGTGTATACCGAGCCGGACGGAATGGGACACCGAACCGAATCGTACCGAAATGAACCTACCCCCTCCGAACTGAATTCGTCCCAACTAGCGAATCGCGAACCGGAGCGAACCGCGAATTAGGTGACTGTGCATAACCACCTTACATGTAAAGTTTTGACGTCATAATAAGTACGTCATCTAAAGCCATTAATCAAACTAATTTTGTTCATAAATGAATGAACTACACTCTTGGGATTTCCCATCATAACGGTTTTCTTTATTTCCTTTTTATAGTTTTAGACTTCTTTAAATGAGTCTTCTAGTACCCAGCAACGCTAGTGGATTTATTTATTTTATGAAGAACAATTTTTTTACACCTAAATACCACCTAATATTGCACTTGCAAGGATTTGAATCCACAAGTGGATTTATTTGATTGGGCTTGCAGTCTCACACTTCCTTCATAATTCATTTGTGTGTTTTTTTAACATTTGATCGAATGTGCTTTTTATGTTTGGATGTATAAGAGGAAATAAATAAATAAATATAAAAGTATCACTATTAAAATGAAACGACACTACTAAAGAAGAACAAATAGGTTAGTCAAAACATAATACAATCACATCTTCATTTCCCTAGAAAATCATAAAAACATCATTAATCCTTCTCAAGAGAAACAGAGTTACATACCAGCTCTTATAACGTTTCTAAATAGTTCATTCAGAATCTCCAAAAACAGGTTGTTACCATGTAACAACCATCGATATCTATGTTGTAGAAACGTTGTTTTTCCATTGCTGGACCTCCTATATGTAGTTCAGGTCATGAAAACAAAACCTCTTATATTCAACCCATCATTAGAAGCAGCTATTCTTTGTGTACTGTATGAAACTTTGAGAATTCCTCTTTGAAGATAAATACATAAGTATTAGCAAATAACAACTCAGTGAAATAAAAATTCACTGACTCATAAACTTGCATGTCAAAAGCAAATGTTTAGCATGGGCAAATGTGGTTTTCTTTGAATCCACAAAACAGAATAGACAAGCAGATTACTTTTTTTAATTTGTTTACAACTTGATATGAAGATCAGTTATATAGCCTTGATTCAGTAAGATAAAACTAACTTGTTCTACATGGTGGACTAGACAGCTGTGATAACCGGTTTCTCTGCATTGCCCTGGCTTATCAAGCCATTGTATGGTTTTATCAGGTGCGGCAACATGATATACTTTCATTACATCTGCATATCCTGTGACATTTATCAATCCACAAGTATTCTTACTTGAATATCGTGTTTGTTTTTCTGTAGTGACTCGGTCCCGCTTTTTGGGTACCGAAGAAGGTCATATCTAGTTTTATCTGGACTTCTTGGAGCCCTCTCGTGGAGTTTAATGGCCACTTTTGTTGATGACAAGTACGGTGCCGCTTTTTGCATACTTCTTGGATCGCTTTCGGTTGCCTTTTCTGATGTTGTAAGTATCTACTACATTTTTTTCTCTTCTAGTCGGTTTGTGTGTTATCACTTAGACTGATGAGTAAATTAAAAGTAACCGAGATGTCGTAAAAGGAGTGGTTTCTGTAGATTTTTATAAAAAGACATTAGCATTAATAAATAAAAGATGGATGCTTTTGCTACATGCTGTTTTATCTTTTTTTAAACCGACCTGGCGTAATGCGTGACCGACGTGCTTATTTTTTATTTTTCAAAAGATTTACGTTCTTTTTGGATTCCAAAGTGAATTATTTAATATATCTTACTTTAAAATTTGTTATATGTTTAACAGTCAAAATATTCTTGTCATACTTTTAACATATGTTATTTAATGTGTCGTTTTTAATCTTTGCAAGGGGACCACTTTTGACCTCTTATAAATTAAACCTTCAATAGATGCAGAAGTAATTTCAAATATTTTTGTGATGTATGCGCATTCTCCCTGTGCGCGTGCAATTGTGCACACACACATATATATAGTTGTATGTGTGAGTATTATAGCATGCACATAGTAAGTGAAGTATGTAATAGTGTAGGTTGTAGATTCAATGGTGGTCGAGCGAGCGCGTGGTGAGACACAAAGCGTATCCGGATCTCTTCAATCCTTATGTTGGGGTTCCTCTGCCTTTGGTGGAATCGTAAGTTCCTACTTTAGTGGCTCGCTTGTGGATGCTTATGGTGTAAGGTATGCATGCTCTTTAGTCTCCTAACTTGGTTTAAAAAGGTACGCTTGAGGCGCACGAGGTGATTTGGAAGGCCCCTCAAAGCCTTGAGGCGCCACCTCATGCACATCTAGGTCAAAATCGGTCAAAGATGAGGTCTGTAGGAGGTTGATATATAAAAAAAACGAAAGGGGTGAATATATTATGAATGGTTTACTTGATAAAAAGGCTAATATGTAGGAGTAAAGGACACACATGGTCCCTGTGGTTGACCAAAATTTGGGATTTGGTGGCTAGCTTTCCAAAAGTACACAGATGGTCCCCATGGTTTGCACTTTGTAACACATTTAGTCCCCAACTTTTGCCAAAAGTACATATATGGTCCTTGTGGTTTGCACTTTGTAACACATTTAGGCCCTAACTTTTGCCAAAAGTACATATATGGTCTTTGTGGTTGCACTTTGTAACGCATTTAGTCCCTAACTTGGACTTGCTAAAACCTTTAGATTTGTTAGCTAGGGACTAAATGCATTACAAAGTGCAAACCACAGGGACTATATGTGTACTTCTAAAAAGCTAGGGACCAAATCTAAAATTTTGGTTAACCACGGGGACCATCCGTGTACTTTACTCTTTACTCATGTAAGTGTACTTTAGTCTTTACTCATGTAAAAGAGACGAGACATGCAATTTTTTGGTTGTACATAAAGCATCTTATTTGGTTGTACATATAGCAGCGCCTCGCGTACGTGAAGCTCTTGCCTCGATTTTCGAGACCTAAACGCCTCGAGGCACCTCATGCTTTTTTTCAACCTAGCTTCTAATAAAAAGTAAACCATCAACTAGTGAAACAAATACAAATTCTTCCTCACAAGCATGGTACCGCATTTTGCAGGTTTGTTTTTGGTCTTTCAGCATTGCTTCCTTTATTGACATCTGCAGTTGCAGTTCTAGTGAAAGAGCAACGTGTTCGTGGTCCCTTATCATCTTCCGCATTAGATACTACTACTAACGGTATCGTTGAGTTATGGCAAGCTATCAAACAACCAAACGTTTTTCTTCCAACTTTGTTCATTTTTCTCTGGCAAGCAACGCCGCACTCGGAATCTGCCATGTTTTACTTCACGTAACTTTCTTCCTTATTCAACTTTGACACTATTAACGTGTATTTAATACATATATCATTATATATGCATGCGTGTGTGTATGGGGGCATTCGTCTTAGAACTAATTAGATGTTGAGAACCGCATAATGCATTTGTGCCTATTGCTTTGAATGTGATACAGAAGATAGGTATATAGTTATCTCTGTTTCTCTCTCCCACTACTTCTGAATTCTGATTATTTATATTTTTAGAGTTAAATGCCATTTTCGTCCCTAAGGTTTGGCCATTTTTGCGACTTTTGTCCAAAGGTTTGTTTTTTTCGCATATGGATCCAAAAGGTTTGAAATCTTGCGATTTTCATCCGACTAGTTAACTCCATTCATTTTTCTCCGTTAAGTCAAAAGTATTTTCGTCTTTTTGCTAATTAATGGGCAATTCGGTCTTTTTCACTTTATGTAAAAAGACCGAATACCTATGTAGCACAGGAACGGGTACGGAACTAGGGTAGGGGGAACGAAAAAACTCAAAAATCCAAGATACGGGTATGGAAAGGTACGACAAGAAAATATATTAAACAAAGTCCAAAATAGATGTGAGGAAACATACTCTCTATAATCTCTCCGGCCGCCTTACAATTTGCTACATTGTCAGTAATGCTTTGCACAACTTTTTGATGACCAATTTCATTGATAACTTCTTTCATCAAATCAGCAATAAAAATCTATCTTTTACCTCCCCAAAACAATTCACTGCCTTTAGAAACATAGGACCACTACCTGAGGTTGCCATGAAATTGAGTAGAGACTTTCTTGTAGGATCATTCCAACCATCACTCACAATAGTCACACCTTTTTCTTTCCATGAAAACCTAAGTGGTTCCAATAATCTGTGAACATTTTCTTTTTGTAGTAAAGTTGTTCTGAGCTTATTATTAACAAAAGGTACATAACCATCAATTTTGTTGGCAGCAGTAAACTGAAAAGCCCCTGCGATAGTGTGGATTTCTTGCAAGATTAAAAGGTAAACCTCCGGTATAAAACATCCTTGCTATTTCTTGATCCAGTTGGTCCCTAATTTCAACACCAAAAGCTCTTTCAAGAGGTGTTGAAATACCTTTTCTTTTCTTAAATCCAACACCAGCTTCACATGGCAACCCGACTTCTTTCACTTTTGACTCGACTTTCTTCTCTTCATACGCATCTTCTAACCGTTTCATATCAAGTTTGTCACCCGCTGTTGATTTCTTGCAAATACTAATCCTAATACCTATAAAAACAAGTGAAGTTGTTACTAAATATATCAACATCAAATCATCAATACTTATATCATCAACCAATAATACTAATACTTGCTTTAGAACACTACAAAGATTACCTTTTATCCTAAGCAAATGTGCTTTAACCCTTGAACAAGATCCTTGTCTGGTTTCACGGCAAAGGTTGCATTTAAATTTCCAAGTTCCTCCTACCGCACCTTGTTTTTCGATTTTAGTCACTGTCCCACAATGGAGGTTCTTCTACTGATGATCCTTGTGTTTCTTGAGAAGCCATAATCGATGATGATTGATGAATAGAGATGATGAATATCGATGATGATTGATGAATTGAGAAGTGAAGACTGTTGATCGCGATGTTATATTGACGCATGAAAGGCTGACAGTTGTTTTTGGAATTTGAAAGGGTCAAAACCCTAAAAATAAATAGAAACGTCCCCGAAACGTTTTGGAGCCATCCCCAATAACCCGGAAACGGTTAGAAGATGCGTATGAAGAGAAGAAAGCCGAGTCAAAGGCGAACGAAGTCGGGTTGCCATGTGTAGCTGGTGTTGGATTTAGGAAAAGAAAAGTTATTTCAACACCCTTGAAAGAGCTTTTGGTTTTGAAATTAGGAACCAACTGAATCAAGAAATAGCAAGGATGTTTTATACCGGATGTTTACTTTTAATCTTGCAAGAAATCCACACTACCTCAGGGCTTTTCAGTTTGCTGTTGCAACAAAACTGATGGTTATGTACCTTCTGGTTATAATAAGCTCATAACAACTTTACTACAAAAAGAAAATGTTCACAGGCTATTGGAACCACTTAGGTTTTCATGGACATAAAAAGGTGTGACTATTGTGAGTGATGGTTGGAGTGATCCTACAAGAAAGCCTCTAATCAATTTCATGGCTACCTTAGGTAGTGGTCCTATGTTTCTAAAGGTAGTGCATTGTTTTGGGAAAGTAAAAGATTTTTTATTGCTTATTTGATGAAAGAAGTCATCAATGAAATTGATCATCATAAGTTGTGCAAAGCATTACTGACAATGCAGCAAATTGTAAGGCGGCCGGAGAGATTATAGAGAGTTTGTTTCCTCACATCTATTTTGGACTTTGTTTAATATATTCTTTTTTGCTGTATCTTGGATTTTTGAGTTTTCCCGCTCCCCGTACCCCTGTTCCTGTGCTACATAGCTCAGGGACGACAATGGCATTTTATCCTTTATATTTTTATGTATATGTGCATAATGCTATTCTTTAACATGTTATCGGTTTAAAACGAATGTGCCCTATATATGTATGTGTGTGTATTAGTTCGGTTTGGACTTTTCGATTAAATAAGTACTACAAGCGAAACCGAACCACTATAACCGGTTACTAAAAATCATAATGGAACATAACGTTTTCTATCGCTTCAGTTTGATTATATCGTTAAATTGATTATGGTTCGGTTATTCAGTTTTTCTGCTCACCCCTACTAAACATACATTTGTAACGCATGTACGATTATTGTGTTTCACTTGTTATTTCATCCAGTACAAATAAGCTCGGTTTTACACCCGAGTTTCTGGGCCGGGTTAAGCTTGTGACATCAGTCGCTTCACTTCTTGGTGTTGGGCTTTATAACGGGTTTCTTAAAAATGTTCCCCTACGCAAGATTTTTCTTGCTACAACTATAACCGGCACTGCCCTCGGGTTGACTCAGGTTTGACTTTACTATTACACTGTCTTTGAATTCCTAAACATAATCTGTTTATTCCACATGTTCGTTAATCAGTTTTCTACGCGTTGTAGGTTATCCTTGTCACTGGGCTAAATCGCAAGTTTGGTATAAGCGATGAGTGGTTTGCAATTGGAGATTCTTTAATTATAACTGTTCTTGGTCAGGTAATTCATTGTATAAATTGTTTTTGTAAATAATAGTGTGTCAAATATGGTAAAAAATTCGTTTGGCACTTATTGTTTCAAATAGTGAATATATCATTTAGAGTAAAAGGCCACTTTGTCCCTGATGTTTGGCCAGTTTTGCGGTTTTCGTCCAAAGGTTTATGTTTCCGCATCTAGATCCAAAAGGTTTGAAATCTTTGCCATTTTCATCCGGCTCGTTAACTCCATCCATTTTTCCCTGTTAAATCAGGGGTATTTTCGCCTTTTCCGTTAACGTAAAGGGCAATTTGGTCTTTTGATACTCGTACAATATGCTAAATGCTTCTACATAAAGTGAAAAAGACCTAGTTGCCCTTTAAGTTAACAAAAAAGAAAAAAATACCCCTGACTTAACAGAGAAAAATGGATGGAGTTAACAAGCCGGATGAAAATGGCAAGATTTCCAACCTTTTGGATCCAGATGTGGAAAAACAAACCTTTGGACGAAAGTCGCAAAACTGACCAAACCTCGGGGACGAAAATGATCTTCGTATAAAATGATTTTAGGAAGTTTTATGTCTTAAAGTACACTTTTGACCCGTTACCTAATAAGCTAATGTTTTTAACTTGACCCGTTATGAAATTTGTTTTGTGACAGGCTTCTTTTATGCCGGTTCTAGTTCTAGCAGCGAGACTGTGTCCCGAGGGTATGGAGGCAACTCTGTTTGCAACCTTGATGTCTATATCGAATGGAGGGAGTGTTCTCGGTGGTCTTTTTGGTGCGGGTTTGACCCAGGTTTTGGGTATCACTAAGGACAGCTTTGACAACCTCGCACTTCTTATCATCATCTGCAACCTAAGCTCGTTGTTACCGTTGCCTCTGTTACACCTTCTTCCTGCGGATATTCCCAAGGATGAAAGGCCGAAACAGGATATCGAGGTTGAGTTGAAGTCTAGTTAGTTAAGGATACGTGCGTATGCCTTGCACACTTGATAACTGTATTTAGTTGAGAGATGTAAATATTTATTTGCCAAGCAACCGATAAAGCCAACCATATGAGTTAACATCCTAATTTTGATATCAAGGACAAGTATATGATCGTTATAACAAGTTATTAGTTGTTTTTGTGGTTTGATATTATACTTGGGAAAACTTGATAAAAATTTAAATTAATTCTATGCCAAAGGACTAAATATTCTATGATTCTGTGCTTAATATATCAAGGCACATAGTGGGAAAAGTGACTATCAAAACAAGTATTATTTCTTGTCTCTTAAACAAACAATATATGCAGGTTTCGGCATCACACAGCCATGCCATAATTTGCTGGTTTCGGCAGACTTCAATGTCATGTAAAATAGCAGGGGCGGAACCAGTATTATGTGAGCCGTAGGAACCAGTATTATGTGAGCCGTAGCACGGGCTACGGCTGAAGTCCGTATGCGTAGTGTATTTTTTTTTATTTTTTTTCGTTTTTATACAAAGGATACCCCTAAAATAATACAAGGATATCCCTAACCAACCCAAACTTATAAACAGTGGTGGCTTTGATGGTGTGCGGGGAGGACCTCCGCACAAGGCCTATGATTTCGAGGGGCACATGATTTGTAAAAAAAGATCCGATATATGTATACGCTAATATTTTTTTTTTTAAAATAGTAAACACATAACAATTCCAATATAGGTTCATTTACAAATCGTTTATCATGGTTTAGAATTTAGCCCAATTGGCATCAGGTTTATTAAGCCCGATAATAATTTGATTTAAAAAAATAATAAAACATTACAGAAGGGCACGTTTCTTCAAGCTCGAACAGGGTACGTGAATTCTCCAAGACGCCTCTGCTTATAAAATAAGGGACCCCTATTGAAACAATGACCCAATTGATTAGATAAACCCAACTGATTAGATTAGCCAAAAAAAAAAAAAAACACAAAATACATATGGCGGCATTCTTTTTTATAAGCCCAGTTTAATTTTATGCAGAATTTTATACTTTTACTATTCTAGTTTATGCAGTTTAAGAAAAAAGCTTTAAGAACATAAGAAAAAAATAGAGTTTATACTCAAATAAACAAACACGCTAATCTCAATTGAATTGGTGTTTACAAAGAAGCCAATAAACACTACAGGAAACACAGCTTTAGCGGTGACGTAAGTCGCCTTGAAAATCGTCGCTATAGGCATTAACAGCGACATGTTTGCCGGTAATGAGGTCGTCGTTAACACGCATGTCGCCGCTATTGTTTATGCTGGTGAATTTTCCTGAACGTCCGTCGCAGATGGATTTCCAGATTATATTTTATTTAATGTCGCCGTTATCGTTTTTATAACATTGTATGATTGCACGGTAATTTTTTTTTTTTTGGGGGATACCTCTGATTTAATGAGCTAATTCCGTCACTGTAAAATAGTATACAAGCAGTATTTGTTAACTTGTAAATAAATCATGATTCAAAAGAAATAAAGTATTTACATTAAATCATAAAAAACTGCTTGACTCTTGTCTCAACACATAACATGACCTAAACGTGCAATATATACAAAGGGTGGCTAAAGTGCTAAACGTATGCAACCCCTCTTAAGTTTCATTGTACATCAAATTAAGAGACTTTTTTTTGCCTTTTAATATGAAAAGAACAAAATATTAGTGATGTGACAAGTTGAAGCAGACTGCATCACGGAAAAAGAGATGATAGTGGGTTATGTTTCGCGCATCCCTATTTTTAAAAGTCCTTGCCTTTTAGTGAGAAAGAGAAAATATTACTGATGTGACAAATTGAAGGAGACTGTCCATCAAGTAAAAATAGACGAGGATGGGTTATGTTTCGCACACATAGACCCCTCTTTTAGTGAACTTTAACATATGTTATTCAAACCAAGTTACATAACAAAAACTTTAATGATGTCATGTGTGTAAGATAATCATGTGTAACAATTTGGACAATTTAAGGCAAAATTTGAAACTAGTTGAAGTTGTACATATATTGTGGCATATCTAAATTTGGGAGACCTCGTTGATTAAAGCTTCGAGAATTCCTTATTCAAAATTTGAGGTACCCTTCAATTTTCTAGAAACCAACTTGTTCAATATTCGATGAGACGCTATTGATCAACATTTGAGGTACCCGAACTTACACCTTGTCTTCTCGCATTTTGAACTCGTTTAAAACACATGTACACAAATGGTGTTTATTATTATTCGTTATCACATGTGACAACCTGAAATCCATTGTGTATATGCAAGTTGCACATATTGGCTCGCTATATTTTGGAAAGACCCGATAAATAGCTAGTTTGTGGTTGATTTTCGTATATCAATCGATGTATAGTAAATCTAACACATACCATCCATCCCCATATACTCTTCATTGCCAAACGATGTGCTAGCATATTCTCCATTATATATGATGAGTAGACCAAGAAGTCCAATTAAGAATGTATTGGAGATGTTCATGTCAGGAATCCATGTTTGCTCTACATTGACGACTTGACGTGTGAGTTTATGTCGCCTGCCATGATTCCTTTTGAGTGACAATAGATTGGTCTGGATTATCATAATGTTGTCTCATTACCCCCAGTGGTGAAGCTTGAGATTTCCGACCGGGGGGGGGGGGGGGGGTCAAAAACGTATATACCTAAAAAATTATAAAACCGGGGGGTCAAAAACATATATACCTAAAAATTCTATTCAAAACTACATACCGGACACTACTGAGTAAACCCCCCCCCCCCCCCGCGACAGTTGAATGTTCTTTAAACAATATCTCAAAATATAATATAGGTATTATATCTCCCAACTTTTCCTAGCTACACGTACACGATTCATGTATAGAATGGAGAACATGATCATACGTTGTTAAGTTAGATTGTGTAACCAAATAATTTACCTTCCAAAGTTTAAGGCATTGTATAGTCAAATTATCTCGTTTCTCCATTATATGTTTTAGACCTTATAATGGTTGATGTTTCATCAAATATTGCCTTCTAGATTTCGAAACTAATAAATAAATAAGGAGATTAAGAAAAAATAATTGGATAATATTATGCGTAATTTTAAATGGACCACAACATAGTTTTGAAAAACCAAATTTTTAATAATAGTTGGAGTTTGGGTTGTCCTTGAGAATTTGAGGCCTTGTTCCGGCAAACCTGACACTCCTGGCTAAGTGGTGGTGGCGTTTCAAGGTGGATAACAATAATATCTGGAAAAAAGTAGTGTGGAGCATCCATCATCATAATCGGTCTTGGTCTTCGATACTGGTGAAAATGTCTATGCCGGGATTGTGGAAGTAGATTGTTGGAATTGCCAAGGATCTATCGGCTTTTGGAATCGATTTGGGGTCGTGTTTTCGGGCAGCAGTGGGGAACGGGTTGGGGACTTTCTTCTGGTTGGATTGTTGGATCACAGACATACCACTCAACATTATGTTTCTAGCATTATTTCAGTTAGAATGTGACAAGAAGGTGTTGGTTGAGAATCGGGTTAAGGCTCAAGCCGGGGTAAGATATGTTGCCTTTAACTGGGTTCGGTGTCCGCATCAACAACAGGAGATAAAAGAGATGATGGACCTGTCGAGTTTGCTGGAAAAGATTAATATCACGGAAAACATAGATACTTGGAAATGGGTTTCGGATGATTCTGGTTCCTTTCGGTTAGTGGGCTAAGGCGACTGTTGAGGCCCATTCCGAATGGTAGTATGATTCAGAACCATTATTGTAACAAATGGTGTCCACTAAAGGTTAATTTTCTAACTTGGCGTCTGTTTTTAAACCGGATACCGACTAAGGAAGCACTCTTGAGAAGGAATTTCCAGCTCGCTAGTGCCAACTGCGTCTTCTGTGAAGAAGTTGAGAAATCCGGCGATCATCTTTTTGCGGCATGTAGGTATGTTTTGGAAATCTGGGAAGAGGTTTTTAAATGGTGCAGAATATCTACTTCTTTTTTCTTTTGTACGAAAGATGTTCTCGAACTACATAACCATTGCCATGGCTCGAGAAGGTGGAAAATGTTTTTTATTCGGTTATCCAGACGGCGATTTGGTGTATATGGCAAGTGCGAAATGATGCAGTTTTTAATAACAAAAGGGCGACGGTGGTAAACGAGATCAAGGTATTGAGTTTTCTTTGGTTGAAATATCGGGCAAAGGCGATATCGCTCACTTGGGAAAATTGGTGTATGTTTGATTTAGTTTGTATGAATGTGTAACCTTTGGTGGATGTAATTTGGGTTAACTGATGTTAACCGTTGTTTTAATATATTATATCTTTTGTTGGCCGTTCAAATAAAAAAAGTTGGGTTAAATGAGAATTGGGTTTATATGGGTATGAATTAAATAAGTTAATGGGTTTAAAAATATATTTGGTTTTAACTTTGAAACTTAATTATATGCTTTGTCTCTTAGTTTATACTAGGTTAGAACCCCGTGTAATATACGGGTTGAATAAATGTAATTTTATATACCAAATAATAAAATAATATATCTTTAAAAATTTCATTTATTACATGGGTTGAATAAATGTAATTTTATATAGTAAATAATAAAAAAAAGTTATATCTTTAAGAACCCCGTGTACTGTACGGGTTGAGTAAATTTAATTTTATATATTAAATAATGAAAATAGTTACATTTTTAAGAAGTTTATGTATTGTATGGGTTGAGCACATGTAATTTTATATACCGATCAGTAAAAAGTTATATCTTGTTATATCTTTATATACCCTGTGTATTATACGGATTGAATAAATCTAATTTTATGTACCACATAATAAAAAGTTATATTTTTAGAAACCCGGTGTATTACGCGAGTTGCATAAATGTAATTTTGTATAGTAAATAATAAAAATATTATATCTTTAAAAAACCCCATTTATTACACGGGTTGAATGAATCTAATAAAAAAATATATCTTTAAAAAAACTAACGGATATACTCGATATATGATGGATGGGGTGACTACGGTGATTGTTCTTATAAATGTCACGTAAACATAGTGAATACCATATTTGAATTGAGAGTTAAACACGAAAATTAAAGTATAGAACCAATAAACATTGATTAATGTTTTTGTTTACCCCTTATAAACATCTTGAAATAGATTTTACCCTTAACTACTTTAGTTTAATAAAATAAATAAATCATTTACATTATATTAATTTATATTTAGTGTACGTCTTTTGTTAATTTCAGGATAAATAATTTTGAAATCTAATAAATATTTCAAAATATTATATTATCTCCTATACGAATTGTTTAATTTATATTAAATTTAATTTTATAATTATCTTTTAATTAATATTAATTATTTATAATTAAGTAAGATAGAGAAAAAAAACTAAAAAATAGATGGCTCCAATGAATGACATGTGTCCTCTTATTGGTTTATTTTATTATATAGTATAGATTAAAACAAAATTAATATTTTTGGGCTTGTGGAATTGGGTCTTGAAAAATCGCCCACCTTACCCCTCTTATGGACCGGCCTTATTGTCACACCCCGACCGCGTAAAACAACAAATCGCGGCGGAATTGTCGGGGAGTGTTGTAACAGAATCATTGTTTCAAAACACACGGAAATTTGAAGTTTCGTTTTATTAAACATTAAATATTTACATCGTCTGGAAATCTAAATAAACAATTTTATTAAGTTACTAAGACATCGTCCAGTCCTATGTGATTATGCATCCTAGCAATCAACTTCAACAACACCTGAAACATATGTGAAAACAAAGTCAGCAAAGAAATGCTGGCGAGTACATAGGTTTTGTGAGAGTGTCAGATTCATGGCTCGTTTATACGTTGGAATAAATTGTGCAACTTCGTTAATTGTCATTAGAAAACCTTGTTTTATAAAATGTTTGTATCGTAAAATGAATAATCAAATCAAAATAATTTGGTTATAATTTATAAACCTCGAAGCCATGAATCTTAACCCAAAACATTTGTTTTCGTAAACCAAATCGTAAATCATTCTCGTAATAAAACTCGTATAGTTTATATCGTTTCGAAAACCTCGTTTGTGTGACATCGCTTCCAATTGTTTACCCAAGTGAACTAAATAACGCTCCGGTATGTAATATGATGAAAACATATATATATATATATATATATATAGGAAGTACCAGCGGCGTATCCACCATGCCTTCATCACATCACCCCCGTCCCGTTATCTAAACACTAACCGAAGACCAATCGTTTACCTAAATCGTTTAATTCGTTAAACATCGCTTTAGTCGTTTAAATCATTCTCGTTTTAGATCGTGAAACTACTTTTGGTTGTCTCGCTAATAACATTCAAACCTGTGTGACTCGTATATAGTTCAACTCGTTTTCGCATTAACAAACCTCCAAAGAGTAAGTTAACAATCATCAGATTCGGTCGTTACCCACCTAACCCACACATAACCATGGGTCCGGTCTGATAACGGGATTTGTCGGATCCTATGGTACCATAACCTAATACTGGTCGGCTTGATCAATGCTAATGAATGTCATTCGTTATGTAACTACAACCAACAAGTTCGTTCACATTATCGAAATCGTTATTAGTTTTGTATAAACCATCTCAATCGTTATGAAACCATCGTTAGAATATTGAAATCGTTTTGATACATATGAATCACCCCAAAACAATTGAAAATAGTAAAAAGAGGGGATCTATGTACTCACCTTCGGGTGCGTTTTTAAATGTTAACACAATCCCTCAAATTGTTTATCCACCCTAAATTAAATAAGAATGATTTTAATAATCAACACCCACACTTTGACATGCAAAATACTACTTATGTCATTTCTGTTTTAATATACATGAAACTGGAATGTTTTCGGAAATTTAAATAAAATGGTTAACTTATTTCAAAAATTCCCAAATTTTTACAGGACGTCTCACATGTACCAAATATTATTGTGTAAAAATATCAGGGTCCATTTCATTACCAATATTTTATAAAAATTCATTTTCCGGACTGCAATCAGATTTGTCGCTTTCTGATTGCAGTTTACGAAATAATTCATTAGAAATTCATCGTGCGTCCGATTTACGAAATTCTAGTGGGAGAATTACAAATACATCGGTGGTCAACTATGGTATAAATTTCGTGATCAGACTCCACACAGAATACAAGTTATGACAGAAAACAGGACGCATATTTTCAGCAGCAAAAATGCAGCTCTAGCTGCTGTTACAAAATGACACTTTAAAAATAGTAAACGGAGTCCAAAAATTATGATTCCGGTGCCATTAGAACCGTATTTCATAATACATGAACCTAGACTTCAGAAAATACATTTTTCGTTTCATTAAGGTCCTGTTACAGCCAGTTAAAGTCGGCTGAAAATACAACTCAGCATGCTGTTTTTAGTTTAAAGGTTACTAAAAACGCACACATATGACCACCATACTTTCTAATAACGATTGACAACAGGTCATAAGTTATTTACAGCAGATTATAGATCATATATCTCAGATTCATCATGCATTATCATATTTCATCATCATTTTAACACTACTTTATCACTAGACTAGTTTATGTTCAAGACTTGTTCATGTTCTTTAATGTTCTTGTGTTTTTGATCTTTAAACATCATTAACCACCTAAATAACAAGTAAATCACAAGGATCTAAGGCACTTACTACTAGCACAAGGCTAGGGGAGTTCGAGTGTAGAAAAGTGATGGATAAAAGAAAATGAGAACGGTTCTTGAGCTTCCGAGTGCACCAAGCTTGTTTGTTCGGTCTCTAGCACCTTTGTGTGTGTATAGAATGCTTGTATGGAAGTTGGATGGTGGATGTGGTGGCTGCCGAGATCAAGAGGAGGAGAGAGTGGGAGTGTTGGTGTTTAGTGGTGAAGATGCCATGAGTGAAAGACTAGTGGTTTTATAGATAATTTTCCAACACCTTAATATCCATTGTATTTTATGTCTCATTAGTACCATACAAGCCAAATAAACAAATCAAAGTGGTGATCCACTTTCTAGAATCGGTTGGGGGGGGGGGGGGTAGGTCTAGCTGGGTTGTAAGTATTAGTTACTTTCTAGTTAGGTTTCAAATATTTAGTTAGTGTGTTATGATGTGCAATTATTTACAAGGTGTGTTAGGGTGTTCGGGAACCCTAGCTAGCTCAGAAAAATAGAAATAATGCTTCTAGCATTATTTTAGTGTTCCGGGTAAAGTCCGGTTGTTCGGTTGGGTATTGTTCCGTTAAAGTGTTTAATTATGTACCGGGTATTTTATCTAGCGTTCAAATCCCGATTTATGGCGTTCTAAATTATTTTTACTATTCTATAAAAATAAACTCGCCAAAATATTATTGAAATAAGTTTCAGTTGCCAAGACTGGCTACGTTGTCTGTGTTTCGCAGTAAAAGCACTGTGTCGCGCAGAAACACACGGTACACGCTTAAACTTGAAAAACAACGTTTTTAAGCGTTTTAATTTATTTTTCAACATGAACCTGATTAAAATAAGATTTTAATCATAACAGAATATTTGTAGGATTTAAATATTATCCGGGCGGTCACCAACGTTCGTTTCGCAGTTTTGTCGTAATTAGTTCTTTAGTTCAAATAAACGTGTTTTCGTCATACCGAATCCTTGAAAACTTATTTCTAAGTTATGTAAAGGATATTTAGGGTATGTTTGGCTTACGTCACAGTTCCGGAGTGTACGTTGCGTTAAACTGATTGCGTTTAAGCACCCGTTTGCGTATAACCTTCCAGAAAGTGATTTAAAGCTTGAAATCGAAATCGAATCAAATTGTAAAATCATCAAACACAATAACACATATAATAGCACCAAAGCACATTGTTTTATTGATAACCAACATTGTTTTACATTATACATCGATCACAGAGCACAGTTGTCACAGTCTCCCCTACTTTAGGAAATTTCGTCCCGAAATTTTATTTAGAGGATTCTTGTGAAAGCTTGAAACATGAAGTCGAAAAGATAAGACGACACCGGTTAGAGTTCCGAACTTCTAGTAACTTAAATAACATTATGCTTGCGAGGTAATATGGACACTTATATACAAGTATATGAAGCGTCATTGGTGCGTCCACCGTACCTCCATTACATTGTTCACGTTTCGTTATTGTTGTCACTATTGGTTCTTACACATGATAAATCTTACTGTGGTTTCCGTGCACTGAATTTTTATAATTATGTACGCGTCCATAATTACATAATTCCTTGCATAGTCCACACAGTGCATTTAATAATGTGTAGGGGAAAAACCAAATGAATGAACCTGTGATGAGTGTGACTGGGCCACCATAGGGTCCTTTCAGCTGTATCATCACATGCCACTCTTAACCAGATTCTGAATCGATCTTTAACTAGACCACTCAAGGGTCTACTTTCGAATCATGGAATGGTACTATATAACCCAAGGGTCTTAACTACCACGTAGAAGCCCATTAAGGATATAAGATAGTACCTTTTGAATATCCTATTATGAATCCCTCATATGAGGATATGGAAGATTCTATGAGGATTTGGATAACGAAAATCGGATCACATAATAAGAGAGAACACCTAAACACATAATCGCATTAATCGTTTAACTTGACCTTTAATTTGTTATCTTTGGACACGGGTATTTAAAGCATACCAGGAATCCAATCCGTGGATTTCATTTGGCACTTTAAATATTATCAAGAATCTAACTATGAAGATAGGAAGATCATAATAGGAATTTGGTTTGCCCTTATTGAGTTGTAATGTACATATTAAGGTGTACAAGGAATCCAATCAAGGCTCCGATTTGGGCGATAATCACCCACAAGGATTCTTAAAATAGAGCAACCCATCGCCCTTCCGTTTCGAGTTTAAGCTTGTGTTGAAGTAGTAGCTCATATTACAATAAGCCTTCGTTTACACAAAATCGTTGTTCTTGAAGGACACGAGATTGAATATCAGATAGAGTTTGAACAGAATGAAGCTTGACTCGTTCCTTTCGACTAAGCGCATCGGCTACGACATCCACCTTACCAGGATGGTAGAGGATCTCGCAATCATAATCGTTTAAGAGTTCAACCCAACGTCGTTGCCTCATGTTTAACTCCTTCTGATTGAGAATATGCTGGAGACTTTTGTGGTCTGTGAAAACCACACACTTTGTTCGATAGAGATAGTGTCTCTAGATTTTAAGCGCAAAAACCACAGCTCCTAACTCAAGATCATGAGTCGTATAGTTCTTCTCGTGAATTTTCAACTGTCTAGACGCATAAGCTATGACTTTACCACGTTGCATAAGAACGCAACCAAGTCCTAGATTCGACGCGTCACAATAGACAACGAAATCATCGTTTCCCTCAGGTAGAGATAGAACAGGAGCATCACAGAGCTTCCGTTTCAGCGTTTGGAATGCTTCTCCTTACTTAGGTCCCCACTCAAAAGGCCTATTCTTCTGAGTCAAAGCAGTGAGTGGAACCGCGATCTTTGAAAAGTTAGAAATAAACCGTCGATAATAACCAGCGAGACCAAGAAAAGAACGAACTTCTGTAGGTGTCATCGGTGTATTCCAATCCTTAATTGCAATAATCTTGGATGGATCTACATGAATACCCTGCTTATTGACAATATGACCCAAGAACTGAACTTCTTTAAGCCAGAATTCACACTTGGAGAATTTAGCAAAAAGTTGTTCCTTCTTCAGAAGTTCTAATGTCTAACGAAGGTGTTGCTCATGATCGGCTCGAGACTTTGAATAAATGAGAATGTCGCCGATGAACACAATAATGAACTTGTCTAAATAAGGTTTACAGACCCTATTCATTAAGTCCATGAAGATAGCTGGGGCATTCATCTAACCAAAAGGCATGACAGTGAACTCGTAATGCCCATATCTTGTACGGAATACAGTTTTTGGGAAAATCTTCTTCGAGTACACGAAGTTGATGATACCCAGATCGTAGGTCGATCTTGGAAAAGCATGCAGCACCTTGCAGCTGGTCGAAGAGGTCATCAATTCTAGGTAGGGGATATCGATTCTTGATGGTAAGCTTATCAAGCCCACGATAATCGATACACATTCGAAAAAGATCCATCTTTCTTTTTCACAAAGAGGACAGGAGCTCCCCAAGGCGAATAGCTTGGACAGATGAATCTTTTATTAGACAACTCTTGAAGCTGTTTTGATAACTCTTGCATCTCCGACAGTGCAAGACGACAAGGTGCTTTCGCAATCGGGTTGGCATTGGGCACAAGGTCAATATGAAACTCGGCTTGACGAGCTGGAGGCAAACCAGGCAGTTCATCGGGAAACACCTCTGGATAATCCCGAACAATCGGAATATCCTGAATACTTTTGCTCTTGCCTTTCTCCTCGGTGATATGTGCCAGGAAAGCAACATATCCTTTTCGCAAATAACTTTGGGCCTTTGTACACGACATAAGCTTCAAACCACCAGATGGTTTTTTCGCCACGAACTTCCAGAATATCGTCAGACGGACGAGGGATACGAACAATCTTATCGAAACAAACCACCTCAGCATGATGTTTGGTTAATTAATCCATCCTTATGATAATGTCGAAACTCCCAAGTTGCATCGGTGTGAGGTCAAAAGGAAAAAAGGTGATTATCAAAGTTAGATTGACAAGCGCAAATAACATAATTGAGTACAAAAAGTAACTTTGATAGATAAGGGTTTCCTTAGTTATCTATCCAAGGAATTAAAGTGATTACTCAGATTACCAATTTCGTTTCTTAGAATGAAACGAGCACTTAGCATCTTCGAGGAAATCATGAGCGATCATATGAACAAGAGAACTACAAATACGGTTCTTTTGGTGTAGGTATCATAGGGTATGCCATATACACATGCAACTATATTTGTACATCGGAATTGCAAATAAAGATTTATTTATAAACAAAAATCGATTGTTTCCGAGTTCAAAGGAAAACACTAGAAACATAAACATAAGATTCGGATTATTCAAAGCAACAGCTTCTTCTAATCGGCCAAATGCTCATCCATGGTCGGATTTGCATTGACAAACTTTGGGCATTTGTTCCTGAAATGACCCATTTCGCCGCAGTTGTAGCAAGTACCAGGCGGAAAACGAGCTCGTGCTGGATTTGCTTGAACAACAGTTCAACAGTTTTATTTTGGATCGCATAACGACATGTTTTGACCAAATGTCCCCATCGTCCACAGTGGGTACATTTGAAACATGGTGTTTGATCTGGATGATGACCATTGCATTGATTGCACAAGGGAGCAGTTCCCAAGTACGGCTTCTTGGCTGGTTGTGCTGCCACATGGCTAGGTTCTACTTGATTTGGTGTAACGGCTACGGGATTCTTTGGAGCTTTACGCTTCTTTGACTTTTTCGGAGGCTCGGCTTCTGCTTTCTTTGATGCTTCTTGGGTGGCTTCGTTATTGAGACGAGACATGGCGACAGCTAATTCAACAGTCTTCAGGATAACTTCGCCTATTTGCTGGGCAAATTTGGCAGTTTGCTCGGACATTTGAATGTCGTTGCGACGATGAGACATTCTAGAGGAAGTGAAAGACATAGGAGGAAACAAGTGAAATGTTGTCGGATAATTATAAAAGGTGCGATCATATGTTTGTTACTTAAGGCAAACAAACATGATGACGTTTAATCAAAGTAAACGGGTCACATTAATGTATCACCGAAGACATGCTCGCCTATAAGTGAACACTCACCCCAAGAGTTCCCAGGTAAGAGTGACTGGTCCGATACTGCGGATTTGTACGAACACTCTAGCCTTAGACAGAAAATTCAGGGTACATGCATTCACTCTTCCAGTTTGCATGTGTTCACACTATTTAGACCCAAACTTTGACGAGATTTGAAAACTTAAAGGGTTCAAAACCTTACAATAAATCATCCTAGAAAAGATGATTGGTTTTCAAAGCGGATTCGAAATTTGTGTTCTTGTTGTGGTTGTCACCTAAGGATAAGTGACGGTATTGTTTTAAGATTTAAACACAAGAATCTTGTGTTAGGGTCCTAGGAAGGTTATAGACTAGGTCAAAGTATTACTAATAACCTAATTCCCTATAACCATGAGCTCTGATACCAACTTTTCTATCACACCCCGACCGCGTAAAACAACAAATCGCGGCGGAATTGTCGGGGAGCGTTGTAACAGAATCATTGTTTCAAAACACATGGAAATTTGAAGTTTCGTTTTATTAAATATTTACATCGTCTGGAAATCTAAATAAACAAGTTTATTAAGTTACTAAGGCCTCGTCCAGTCCTATGTGAGTATGCATCCTAGCAATCAACATCATTCAACAACACCTGAAACATATGTGAAAACAAAGTCAGCAAAGAAATGCTGGCGAGTACATAGGTTTTGTGAGAGTGTCAGATTCATGGCTCGTTTATACGTTGGAATAAATTGTGCAACTTCGTTAATTGTCATTAGAAAACCTTGTTTTATAAAATGTTTGTATCGTAAAATGAATAATCAAATCAAAATAGTTTGGTTATAATTTATAAACCTCGAAGCCACGAATCTTAACCCAAAACATTTGTTTTCATAAACCAAATCGTAAATCATTCTCGTAATAAAACTCGTATAGTTTATATCGTTTCGAAAACCTCGTTTGCGTGACATCGCTTCCAATTGTTTACCCAAGTGAACTAAATAAAGCTCCGGTATGTAATATGATGAAAACATATATATATATATATATATAGGAAGTACCAGCGGCGTATCCACCATGCCTTCATCACATCACCCCCGTCCCGTTATCTAAACACTAACCGAAGACCAATCGTTTAATTCGTTAAACATCACTTTAGTCGTTTAAATCATTCTCGTTTTAGATCGTGAAACTACTTTTGGTCGTCTCGCTAATAACATTCAAACCTGTGTGACTCGTATATAGTTCAACTCATTTTCGCATTAACAAACCTCCAAAGGGTAAGTTAACAATCATCAGATTCGGTCGTTACCCACCTAACCCACACATAACCATGGGTCCGGTCTGATAACGGGATTTGTCGGATCCTATGGTACCATAACCTAATACTGGTCGGCTTGATCAATGCTAATGAATGTCATTCGTTATGTAACTACAACCAACAAGTTCGTTCACATTATCGAAATCGTTATTAGTTTTGTATAAACCATCTCAATCGTTATGAAACCATCGTTAGAATATTGAAATCGTTTTGATACATATGAATCACCCCAAAACAATCGAAAATAGTAAAAAGAGGGGATCTATGTACTCACCTTCGGGTGCGTTTTTAAATGTTAACACAATCCCTCAAATTGTTTATCCGCCCTAAATTAAATAAGAATGATTTTAATAATCAACATCCACACTTTGACATGCAAAATACTACTTATGTCATTTCTGTTTTAATATACATGAAACTGGAATGTTTTCGGAAATTTAAATAAAATGGTTAACTTATTCCAAAAATTCCCAAATTTTTACAAGACATCTCACATGAACCAAATATTATTGTGTAAAAATATCAGGGTCCATTTCATTACCAATATTTTATAAAAATTCATTTTCCAGACTGCAATCAGATTTGTCGCTTTCTGATTGCAGTTTACGAAATAATTCATTAAAAATTGATCGTGAGTCTGATTTACGAAATTCCAGTGGGAGAATTACAAATACATCGGTGGTCAACTATGGTATAAATTTCGTGATCAGACTCCACACAGAATACAAGTTATGATAGAAAACAGGACGCATATTTTCTGTAGCAAAAATGCAGCTCTAGCTGCTGTTACAAAATGACACTTTAAAAATAGTAAACGGAGTCCAAAAATTATGATTCCGGTGCCATTAGAACCGTATTTCATAATACATGAACCTAGAGTTCAGAAAATACATTTTTCGTTTCATTAAGGTCCTGTTACAGCCAGTTAAAGTCGGCTGAAAATACAACTCAGCATGCTGTTTTTAGTTTAAAGGTTACTAAAAACGCACACATATGACCACCATACTTTCTAATAACGATTGACAACAGGTCATAAGTTATTTACAGCAGATTATAGATCATATATCTCAGATTCATCATGCATTATCATATTTCATCATCATTTTAACACTACTTTATCACTAGACTAGTTTATGTTCAAGACTTGTTCATGTTCTTTAATGTTCTTTTGTTTTTGATCTTTAAACATCATTAACCACCTAAATAACAAGTAAATCACAAGGATCTAAGGCACTTACTACTAGCACAAGGCTAGGGGAGTTCGAGTGTAGAAAAGTGATGGATAAAAGAATACGAGAGCGGTTCTTGAGCTTCCGAGTGCACCAAGCTTGTTTGTTCGGTCTCTAGCACCTTTGTGTGTGTATAGAATGCTTGTATGGAAGTTGGATGGTGGTGATATGGTGGATGTGGTGGCTGCCGAGATCAAGAGGAGGAGAGAGTGGGAGTGTTGGTGTTTAGTGGTGAAGATGCCATGAGTGAAAGACTAGTGGTTTTATAGATAATTTTCCAACACCTTAATATCCATTGTATTTTATGTCTCATTAGTACCATACAAACCAAATAAACAAATCAAAGAAATCAAAGTGGTGATCCACTTTCTAGAATCGGTTGGGGGGGGGGGGGTAGGTCTAGTTGGGTTGTAAGTATTAGTTACTTTCTAGTTAGGTTTCAAATATTTAGTTAGTGTGTTATGATGTGCAATTATTTACAAGGTGTGTTAGGGTGTTCGGGAACCCTAGCTAGCTCAGAAAAATAGAAATAATGCTTCTAGCATTATTTTCGTGTTCCGGGTAAAGTCCGGTTGTTCGGTTGGGTATTGTTCCGTTAAAGTGTTTAATTATGTACCGGGTATTTTATCTAGCGTTCAAATCCCGATTTATGGCGTTCTAAATTATTTTTACTATTCTATAAAAATAAACTCGCCAAAATATTATTGAAATAAATTTCAGTTGCCAAGACTGGCTACGTTGTCTGTGTTTCGCAGTAAAAACACTGTGTCGCGCAGAAACACACGGTACGCGCTTAAACTTGAAAAACAACGTTTTTAAGCGTTTTAATTTATTTTTCAACATGAACCTGATTAAAATAAGATTTTAATCATAACGGAATATTTGTGGGATTTAAATATTATCCGGGCGGTCACCAGCGTTCGTTTCGCAGTTTTGTCGTAATTAGTTCTTTAGTTCAAATAAACGTGTTTTCGTCATACCGAATCCTTGAAAACTTATTTCTAAGTTATGTAAAGGATATTTAGGGTATGTTTGGCTTACGTCACAGTTCCGGAGTGTACGTTGTGTTAAACTGATTGCGTTTAAGCACCCGTTTGCGTATAACCTTCCAGAAAGTGATTTAAAGCTTGAAATCGAAATCGAATCAAATTGTAAAATCATCAAACACAATAACACATATAATAGCACCAAAGCACATTGTTTTATTGATAACCAACTTTGTTTTACATTATACATCGATCACAGAGCACACTTGTCACACTTATCACAGGCCGATCCCCTAAACTTTTTGCTCAGTAGTGTCTAGTATGTAGTTTACTTATAGAATTTTTTAGGAATATACGTTTTCGACCCCCGGTCAGAATTCTCAAGCTTCGCCACTGAGCAAGTTCAAGTGATAAGTAAAAAAAAGGCCAAAATGAAGTTTGGTTGAAATGAGTTATATTGGAAAATTGTACCAATATATTGTTGAGTTGGTGGGGATGGTTGCAGGGATAAAGACGGAGGTGTCACACCCCGACCGCGTAAAAACAATGAAACCGCGGCGGAAACGCCGGGGAGTGGAGCGACAGTATTATTGTTTCACAACCATGGATTCAAAAGTTTCGTTTTATTAAATTAATTAACATTAAACATTGTCTTTGAAACAGATCAAACAAGTTAAACATAGTCTATCATCGTTATTAAGTCACTAAAGCCTTGTCCAGTCCTAAGTGAGCATGCATCCTATTCGCAATCAACATCATTCAACACCACCTGAAACATATGTAAAAATAAAGTTAGCAAAGAAATGCCGGCGAGCACATAAGGTTTGTATGAGTTTCAGATTCATGGCTTGTTTTTATGTTGAAATATCTCGTACAACTTCGTTAATCGATATTAGAAAACCTTGTTTTGTAAAATGTTTGTATTGTAAAATGAATAACCAAGTCAAACAGATAGGTTATAGTTTATAAAACCTCGATGCCATGAATCTTAACCCAAAACATTTGTTTAAATAAACCAAATTGTAAATCGTTCTCGTAATAAAACTCGTATGGTTTATATCGTTTAGTAAACATCGTTGCGTGTCTCGTTCGAAAATCGTTCGTCCATGTGAACTAAATAACGTCACGGAATATAATATGATAAAAACACTTATATATAAGAAGTACCAGCGGCGTATCTACCATGCTTTTATCACATTACACCTGTACCGTTATCTAAACACTAACCAAAAACCAATCGTTCGTTCAATTCGTTTAACTTGTTTAAATCATTCAGATCGTTCAAATCGTTCAATAGTTTTAGTCGTTCAATCGTTCAAATCGTTCTCGTTTGAATTGTGAAAACTAACTTTTGGTCGTCTCGCTTATAACATTCAAACCTTCGTAACTCGTCCATCGTTCAACTCGTATTAACAAACCACCAAAGGGTAAGTTAACAATCAGCAGGTCCAGTCGTTACCCACATAAACCCCACATATAACCATGGGTGCAGTCCGATAACGGGATTTGTCAGATCCTATGGTACCATAACCTAATACTGGTCGGCTCGGCCAAAGCTAATGAATGTCATTCGTTATGTAAATGCGTCCAACAAGTTCGTTCACATTATCGAAATCGTTATTGTTTAATATAAACCATAGTATTCGTTTTTGAAATCATCGTTGAAAGCATCGAAATCGTTTAACACATATGAATCACCCCAAAACAATTGAAAACAGTAAAATAGGGGAACTATGTACTCACATCGAAGTGCAAAGTATCCTCGATCTAATGAACTTAACGAAGCTCAGGCAAACCAAGGAAATCAAGTAGCACCTAGTAATCGGATCGCTAGTTAATAAATCGACACCTAAATCGGAATATCGGGTAGAATGAGGTCTTGTAAACCAAATGAGTATTGGAACTCATGTGATATGGTTTAACAAAGCCTACATTCTTAAACGGAACCTATCCAAAGTGCTTTCGACCCGTTACAACCCATTAAGGTAGCTTACGCTACTTTAATGCGTCGTTCACGTGAATGCGCGTTCGAGATGCCTAACTAGTCCTATGACAAGTATTATATGCCCTAACATGTTTAAATATGTTGCATAATCAGTTTAAGTGACAAAAAATAAATTACATATGCTTAAAATCAAATTATTCATGAAAGGGCATTTTGGTCATTTTCCTAAGGCATATAAACTACCTATCATACAACTAATTAAACTAAGTGACCATAACGTATAACCTCAGAAGGTTATTCCCTATACAACTATGGTCACAATATATGCTTGGTCGGATCCTAATGATCGACTAAACGGGTCGGGTTCGAAAGTTTAAGCGGTTGTCAAGACCGCTTGACTTACGACCCTAAACAAGCACTAGACTAAAAGTGATGAGTTAAACATGTTTAACTAAGTTAGAAAACAAGTTTGATATCAAAACAAAGTGTTTTGATACCCGAAAATAGCTTCGTTGCAAAATACGCATAACACGTATTTTGACCGAAACTTTGACTCGTCACTTCGACTAATCAACGTGGTAATCAGTATGCATAGTCACAAGGGACTATAAGCATCGTGATTACGCTCACGTTGCAAAGTTCAAACGAACTTTGTGCTGACCAATTCGTGGTCAAAGCAGAAAGTCAAACACTGTTTGACTTTCATGCTTGAAAAGCATAAAAAGCATGAAAAAAGCATACAAAAGGTCCAAGCAAGGAAGATTTGATTCAAAATACTCAGGTATGAAGTGTTAAACTTTAACTTAGAGCAGAATTGAATCAAATGGTGTGAAGAAATGTGAATAAGCAAGTGGGTATTTATAGTAAGTCTTGAGTTTATAAGATCTTGACAAGTGTTTTTGCTAGAATCAAAGCTCAAATCACACCATACACTTGTGCCCATAGATTAGAATACAATGGGAGTTCAAAAACAAGCTTATTGTATCCAAAAACCATGTTGAAATTGCAAGAAATTAGCTACACAAACCAGATTCAATGTTTTTGGTATGGGCATCAGTCGCGCCCCGCGAAGACTCACACTGAGTCCTTCGCTCCCCACCTAGTAACTTTGACAGATTGTCAAGTTTAGTCCCTACAAGTCCAAAACTTTGATTTTGATGCATTTTCGACGTATTTAAGCCCCGTTAACCCCATTTCAAGGCTCTACAATGAAGTTAAAGCATAGGAAACATGAAATATGCTTGAAAACATCTTGGATGTCGGTTCGTTTGGTCGTACGGTTGCTTTATTCAGTTAATTACGAAGAAAACTCGAACGGACGCAAAAACGATTCAAATTGCGCGACGAATGGTATTTTTGCATTCCAATCACTAAAATAAAATAAAATATTCTAATGATTACAAAAATTTTTGGATGTCCGGATATGTTCAGAACGTAAGATATGCGCGAAAATGCAAACTTATGCATTTTTTGACGCTTTTAGTCCCTGTTGATCCAATAAGTTTATTTTCGCAAACAAAACCCCTCAAAGCCTATTTCTAAGCTATGTAAAGGATATTTAAGGTATGTTTAACTTATGATCATGTTATGGAATGTTCGTTAACATACGAATCGGCATACTTTCGTAGTTTGACACAAATAGTCCCTGCGATCGAATAAACTTGTTTTCGACACACCAAACCATCCAAAACTTATTTCTAAGTTATGTAAAGGTTATTTAAGGTTTGTTAAGCCTATATCACTATTCTGGAGTGTTTTTCATGTTAAACTGATTACATTTACGCTTCAGTTTGCGTATAACTTTCTAGAAAGCGATTTAAAGCTTGAAATCGAACTAGAATCAAATCGTAAAATTGTCAAACACAAATACACAAATATTAACCCCAAAACACATCGTTTCATTGATAATTAATATTGTTTCACATCGTACATTGTTTACAGAGCACAATTTTCACAGTCTCCCCTACTTTAGGAAATTTCGTCCCGAAATTTTAACTAGAGGAAACTTGTGAAAACAAATGTGGATATTTCGCCTTCATTTGGTCCTCACGTTCCCAAGTAAACTCTGGGCCACGTTTGGACTCCCAGCGAACTTTAACTAATCGTATTCATTTGTTCTTCAACTGCTTGACTGCACGGTCCATTATTTCCACAGGTTTCTCGACAAAGTGCATCGTTTCATCAACTTGAATTTCGTCGAGTGGAATATGAAGATCAGTATCGGCTAAATACTTTCGTAAATTGGACACGTGGAATGTTGGGTGAATATTCCCAAGCTCTGGAGGTAGCTCAAGTCGATAGGCAACCTTTCCAATTCTTTCAACAATCTTCGATGGTCCAACATATCGTGGTGCAAGTTTTCCTTTCTTTCCAAATCTCACCATTCCCTTCCAAGGGGATACCTTGAGTAGGACATGGTCTCCGACTTGAAATTCCAAGGGCTTGCGTCGCATATCCCCATAACTCTTTTGATGGCTTTTAGCTGTCAGAAGATTATCGCGAATTTTCTTGATTTTATCTGTTGTTTCCAGAATGAGCTCAGGTCCAGTAAGCTGAGCTTCACCGATCTCATTCCAGCAGATAGGTGAACGATATTTTTGACCGTATAAAGCTTCGAACGGTGCCATATATAGCATGATAACTGTTGTTATAAGAGAACTCGATCAATGGAATTTGAGAATCCCAATTACCACCAAAGTCTATCACGCATGCTCTAAGCATATCCTCCAATGTTTGTATCGTTCTCTCGGATTTTCCATCTGTTTGGGGATGATAAGCAGTTTTTAGATTTAGTTAAGTTCCCATAGCAGATTGTATGGTCTTCCAAAAATGAGATGAAAATCGAGCATCGCGGTCAGATATGATATCCAAAGGAACACCATGTCGAGACACAATATCATCTACATAAATCTTGGCAAGTTTATCAGTAGATAGATCCTCGCAAATCGGTATAAAGTGAGCTGACTTTGTTAATCGATCAATGATAACCCAAATAGCATTGTGACCTCTAGATGTACACGGTAACTTTGTAATGAGATCCATTGCAATGTTCTCCCACTTCCATATCGGTATCTCTGGTTGTACAAGCAAACCAGATGGTCGTTGATGTTCAGCCTTGACTTTGAGATAAGTTAGGCATTTCGATACATACAAGGCAACATCCTTTTTCATACCAGGCCACCAGTACTGAGTACGAAGATCCTTTTACATTTTGTCAGCACCAGGATGAATAGAATATCGAGACTTATGAGATTCGTCCATCACTAAAGTGTGAAGATCGTCTTGTTTCGGAATCCATAAACGATCCTTGAAATAGAGTAACCCACCGTCTTTCGTTTCGAGTTTAAGCTCAAGTTGAAGTGGTAGCTCATATTTCAGTAAGCCTTTGGTTACACAAGATCATTGCGTTTGAAGGACACGAGATTGGATATCGGATAGAGTGCGACCAAAATTAAGCTTGACTCGTTCCTTTCGACTTAGCGCATCGGCTACGACATTCGCCTTACCAGGATGGTAGCGAATCTTGCAATCGTAATCGTTCAAGAGTTCAACCTAGTGTCGTTGTCTCATGTTCAGCTCATTCTGATTGAAAATGTGTTGGAGACTTTTGTGGTCTCTGAAAATCACACATTTCGTCCCATAGAGGTAGTGTCTCCAGATCTTTAGAGCAAAAACCACAGCACCTAACTCAAGATCATGAGTCGTGTAGTTCTTCTCGTGAATTTTCAATTGTCTTGACGCATAAGCTATAACTTTACCTCGTTGCATAAGAACACAACCAAGGCCTAGATTCGACGCGTCATAATAGACAACGAAATCATCGTTTCCATAGGGCAAAGATAAAACAGGAGCATCACAGAGTTTTTGTTTTAGCGTTTGGAACGCTTCTTCTTGTTTGGGTCCCCACTCGAAAGGCTTATTCTTCTGAGTCAAAGCAGTGAGTGGAACCACGATCTTCGAGAAGTTTGAAATAAATCATCGATAATAACCAGCAAGACCAAGAAAAGATCGAACTTCTGTCGTAGGTGTATTTCAATCCTTAATAGTAGCTATTTTGGAAGGATCCACATGAATACCCTGCTCGTTAACAATATGACCCAAAAATTGAACTTCTTTAAGCCAGAATCCATACTTAGAGAATTTAGCAAAAAGTTGTTCCTTCTTCAGGAGTTCCATCGTCAGACGAAGGTGTTGTTCGTGATTGGCTCGAGACTTCGAATAAATGAGAATGTCATCAATGAACATAATGATGAACTTATCTAAATAAGGTTTACAAACCCTATTCATTAAATCCATGAAAATAGCTGGGGCATTCGTCAAACCAAAAGGCATGACAGTGAACTCGTAGTGACCATATCTCGTGCGGAAAGCAGTTTTAGGAATATCTTCTTCGAATACACGAAGCTGATGATATCCAGAACGTAGATCGATCTTAGAAAAACATGTAGCACCTTGCAGCTGATCAAAGAGATCATCGATTCGTGGTAGGGGATATCGATTCTTAATGGTAAGCTTATTAAGCTCATGATAATCGATGCACATTCGGAAATATCCATCTTTCTTTTTCACAAACAGGACTGAAGCACCCCACGGTGAATAACTCGGTCAGATGAATCCTTTATCAGATAACTCTTGAAGCTGTTTCGATAACTCTTGCATCTCAGACGGTGCAAGACGATAATGTGCTTTTGCAATCGGGTTAGCATTGGGTACAAGATCAATATGAAACTCGAATTGACGAACTGGAGGCAAACTAGGCAGTTCATCAGGAAACACCTCTGGATAATCTCGAAGAATCAGAATATCTTAAATACACTTGCTCTTCCCTTTCTCCTCAGTGACATGTGCCAGAAAGGCGACATATCCTTTTCGTAAATAGCTTTGGGATTTAGTATACGACATGAGTTTCAAACAACCTGATGGTTTCTCGCCACGAACCTCTAGAATTTCACCAGACAAAAGGGGAATACGAACAATCTTAACGAAACAAACCACCTCAGCATGAAACTTAGTTAACCAATCCATCCCTACGATAATGTCGAAACTCCCAAGTTGCATCGGTGTGAGGTCAATAGGAAAAAGATGGTTATCGAGGTTCAATTGACAATTGCGAATAACAGAATTGAGTACAAGAGGTTTACCAGTAGCAACTTCGACAGATAAGGGTTTCCTCAGTTTAGTTCTAGGTATCGTAAGTAAAGGCTCAAAAGATAACGATACAAAACTTCTATCGGTGCCAGAATCGAAAAGAAAAGATGCAGGTCGATGGTTAACAAGGAACGTACCATTAACAACCTCGTTGTTAGAACGCGCCTCATTTGCATTTAAGTTGTACGCTCGTCCACGAGCGGGATTCACATTGGCATTCGGATTTGCGAGCCTCGGACAATTGTTGCGGAAGTGACCCATTTCTCCGCAGTTATAACATGAACCCGGTGGGAATCTAGCAGCATTCCCTTGAACTGGAGCTTGATTCTGAGCAGCTGGATTTTGACCCAAACGGCAAATGTTGGCCATGTGCCCAAGTTTACCACAAGTGGTGCACTGTTTACAAGCCTGTTGGGTCGCATGATGACCATTGCACCTATTGCAGTGAGGTGCGGTACCAGCGTACTGTTTCTTGGCAGGAGGTTGTGCTGGTGGGTTATGAGCAGTAACAACAAAATTTTGGGAAGTCTTGCGCTTCCTTGACCTCCTAGAAGACTCGCCTTTCTTACCCTTGCCCTTTCCATTGTCTAGAACGGAATCGGTCGACTGCTTCTTATCACCCTTGCGAGTCAGTTTACCTTTTCTGACTTGAGACTCAGTCAGAGTAGCAGCCAGTTTGATCGCTTGACACACAGTGGTAGGATTACTACCAATTACATATCTTGCACAAAATCGGGTAGACCATCGATATACCTCTCAATCGATTTCTCCAACGGGGTAACAATGGAAGGACACAACAAACTTAGCTCCTCATAACGATCCGTATAAGCACGGTGTTCTCCCCCATCTTGTTTTAGATCGTCAAATTCTCGTTCCAAAGACCTTATCTCGTGACGGGGACAGAATGTCACACCCCAACCGATGGCGGAAACATCGGGGTGCGAGCACTAAGCGTTCAGATTGCTCAAGAGAATTCCACAACACTAGATATTTCAATAGAATTAAGTAGATTTCATAGCAATTGTCTAAAATCCAAATATCTCAAAATATCACATTACAAGACATCAAATCATAATTGTTCGTATTGTTCCAAGACTAGTTTAGCTAACGTGACGTTTCTAGGCAACTCCTATCTTGATTTCCAAAAGTTCCATAGCAACCTATCAGCCTGCAACATGTATTAAAATATCAATACAAAATTATTGGCGAGTATACAAGTTTGATTATAGCATAATAGATTAAAACAACTCATATCCACAATGTAAGTAATAAAAATAGTTTCAGCCGTGCTAGTGTCGCAGTCCACACAGTGATAGCCCAAGTATCCCGATGCTTTGTTGTTTACCCAAGACTCAAGGTAAACTAGAATCCTCTTAACAATACCCCCCGAGAATAATGGGGGAGGTGCATCTCCTATAGCGCTACTATTGTTAAGGCGGAACTACACACTCTGGATTAAACGTCACATAGCACAAAGAGTCAAGAATCTAGAATCACAAGTTTCACGAACACATAGGATAGAGTAAAAGTTTCTAAAGACTCAAGTTTAAGTTTCATAGAATACATGTTACACCCCAAAAGTTTAAAGTAAAAAGGGATCGAGTATACTCACAGTGATTGCTTAACAGTCGCAACTGTTATTGGATCAAAGGGAGCTCCTTTTAGGATTAGCCCGATTAGATTACAGTAGTATAAGCGTCGGGCGAAGTATCAAGGTTGAATTAAGTGCTTAATAGGTCACTGGGTCGGATGGCTATTCGATCGGATGGACATTCGTTTGGGTGACTTAGTGAATAAGGGCTGGCCGATCGGCTGGCCTTGTCCGATCGGCTGATCTAGTGAAAGGCTGTCCGATCGGTGAAGGAGACAAGGAAGGAAGGTGGTTCGGCTGGGGTGCCGTCTGATCGGCTGGCCATCCGATCGGCTGGCTATCCGATCGGATGGCCATCCGATCGGCTGGTCATCCGATCGGTCGTCTACTCTGGCCAACCCATCCTTTCGCGTTCCGTTTCTGATTCGTTTTTCGCGTAATGATAGGCGTTGCGTTGCGTATAGATTATGTAAAGTATTTTATTAGATTACATCATAAGCACCGAAGTCTCACGGTTTCATAGATTCCGCCAGTGCCAAGGACCCAGTCTCTCGTTAAACCAAGAATCAAGCTTCACGAGTCTAAGGAGTCCAGCACCAGTTTAAGTTTCAAGGGACAAGAGTCAGCGTTGCTCAAGAATCAAGTGTCTAAGTATCAAGAGTCCAAGTATCAAGTATCAACAATTAGAATCTAGTTTTCATAGTATAAAGGATCAAGTATCTAGTTTAATCATGAAGATTCAAGTATCTAGATTAAGCATCATGGGTCAAGCATCAAGAGTCTAGTGTCTGTATCAAGTCTCATAGTTTATGTTTCAAGAATCAAGCATCTAGATTAAAGTATTAAGTATCAACATTACATAATCACAAGGACTAGGATCAACAATTTATAGGAGTTCAGGGACTGATCCTGCAAAGTGTCTAAGGGTTAGGGACGCTGGGCGTTACGGTCTCCCCCCCTTTAGGAGATTTCGTCCCCGAAATCTTAGAAGAAGACTGTTCAAAGAGGTGTGGGTACTTGGCCTTCATATCACTTTTCAACTCCCAAGTAAATTCAGTGCCACGCTTTCCTTCCCATCAAACCTTAACAATGGGGATTTTGTTGCGCCTCAAAAGCTTGACAGTCTGATCCATGATTTCGACTGGTTTCTCCACAAACTGAACAGCTTCGTTTTTTTGCAAGTCCTCCAGAGGAACTTGCAGTCCCTCATCGGCTAGACATTTTCGCAGATTAGACACGTGGAACACTGGATGCACGTTGTTTAGCTCTTGTGTCAAGTCGAGTCGGTATGCTACCTTGCCGATCCTTTCAAGTATCACGAAAGGACCCACGTAGCGAGGCACAAGCTTTCCCCTCTTCCCAAAACGAACTACTCCCTTCCAGGGAGATACCTTGAGTAGAACTCGCTCACCAATAGCAAATTCCAGAGGCTTCCGCCTATTATCAGCATAGCTCTTTTGTCTGTTCCTAGCCTTGCTCAACTTATCACAGATCTGAAGAATTTTATCCGTTGCCTCTTGAACAATCTCTGGGCCGGTGAACTGCTTTTCCCCAACCTCATGCCAGCTGAGAGGAGATCGGCATTTTCGCTCATATAAATCTTCGAAAGGAGCCATCTGAATACTGGAATGGTAGCTATTGTTGTAAGAGAATTCTATCAATGGTAAATGTACATCCCAGTTACCACCAAAGTCATTGACACAAGAACGAAGCATATCCTCGAGGGTCTGAATAGTATGCTCGGTCTGACCATCTGTCTGAGGATGGAAGGCCGTGCTAAGATTCAAGTGCGTACCCATAGCGGATTGGAACGTTTGCCAAAGGAGAGAAGTAAAGCGACCATCACGGTCAGAGATTATGTCCAAAGGTACGCCATGACGGCTTATAATCTCATCGGTATAGATTCGAGCAAGTCTCCTTACTTTGTAATCCTCACGGATAGGAAGAAAATGAGCGGATTTGGTCAAACGATCAATAATCACCCAGATACTATCATGACCTTTAGCAGTACGAGGTAGTTTGGTAATAAAGTCCATAGCGATACTATCCCATTTCCAAACAGGGATTTTAGGTTGCTCCAAGAGTCCCGAAGGACGCTGGTCTTCAGGCTTTACCTTCGAGCAGGTAAGGCACTTAGATACATAGACAGCAATGTCCCTCTTCATGCCAGGCCACCAATAAGTTGTATGCAGATCCTGGTACATCTTTTCAGCACCTGGATGGATAGAGTAACGGGATTTGTGAGCCTCAGTCAAAATGAGCTCACGGAGATTATCGCGATCTGGCACCCAGATGCGATTGAGGTAGTATTGGAGCCCATCGGGTTTTGTTACTAATTGGTCAATACGGGCACCATGGACTTCCTCGATTATACTACCTTCGTTGGCTGATGAATACTGGGCTTCTCGGATATAAGCATGGAGGTCATTGGAGATACGGATAGACTTAACATGAGTCTTACGACTAAGGGCGTCGGCCACTACGTTCGCCTTGCTGGGATGATAGCGAATTTCGCAGTCGTAGTCATTAAGTAATTCCACCCAACGTCTCTGTCGCATGTTCAGCTCTTTTTGGTCAAAGATATGCTGGAGGCTCCTATGGTCGGTGAAGACCACACACTTCGTACCATACAGGTAGTGTCGCCAGATCTTTAACGCAAAAATGACTGCGCCAAGCTCCAGGTCATGGGTAGTGTAGTTTTTCTCATGTACCTTGAGTTGACGAGAGGCATAAGCAATAACCTTGTCCCGTTGCATGAGCACACAGCCCAACCCACGGTTCGAGGCATCACAATATACCACAAAATCGTCGTTGCCATCAGGTAGAGTTAACACAGGGGCATTACACAAAAGATTCTTAAGGGTTTGAAAGGAGTTCTCTTGCTCGGGATCCCAAACAAAGGGCCTCTCCTTTTGGGTTAGCGTAGTAAGAGGAACAGTGATTTTTGAAAAATCTGCGATGAATCGGCAATAATAGCCCGCCAATCCTAGGAAAGAACGAATCTCGGACACGGATTTAGGCGTACACCAATTCTTCACTGCCTCAATTTTCGAAGGATCAACATGAATACCCTTTCTACTAACAATATGACCAATAAATTGCACTTCGTCGATCCAAAACTCACACTTAGAAAACTTAGCATACAAACGTTCACCACGTAAAAGTTCAAGCATAAGACGTAGGTGGCGAGCATGATCGGCTTTAGATTTCGAATAAATGAGAATATCATCGATAAATACAATAACAAAACGATCCAGGTAGGGTTTACAGACACGGTTCATAAGGTCCATGAACACTGTAGGTGCGTTGGTCAGGCCAAAAGGCATGACTACAAACTCGTAGTGTCCATATCGTGTACGGAATGCAGTCTTAGGAATACCATCTTCGAGGACACGTAGTGGATGATATCCGGAACGTAGGTCAATCTTCGAGAAACAGGACACGCCTTGTAATTGATCAAATAGGTCATCGATGCGGGGAAGCGGATATCGATTCTTCACGGTAAGCTTATTCAGTTCACGATAATCAATACACATACGGAAGGAACCATCCTTCTTTTTAACGAATAAAACGGGAGCACCCCACGGGGAGGTACTTGGACGAATAAAACCTTTGTCGAGCAATTCTTGTAGCTGGCTGGATAACTCTTGCATTTCCGAAGGTGTAAGACGGTAGGGAGCCCTGGCGACAGGAGTCGCGCCAGGTATGAGATCAATACGAAAGTCAACAGATCTGGGAGGAGGAAGACCAGGAAGATCTTCAGGAAAGACATCAGTGAAGTCACACACCACTGGAACATCGCTTATGTTCTTCCCCTTGCCTTTTTGTTCCACCACGTGGGCCAAGAATGCAGGGTTCTGCTTACGTAAACTTCTGCTCGCTTGTGTGCATAACATCAATCTCAGTCCTTTTGAACGTCGGTCTCTATAGACGATCAAAGTATCACCAGAGGGAAGAGGAAGACGAACAAGTTTCTCATGACAAACAATTTCGACATGGTTTTTACGCAACCAATCCATGCCAATAATGACATCAAACCTACCCAAACGCATGGGTATGAGATCAATAGAAAACACGTGATCGTTAAGAGTCAGGGAACAATCACGCACGATCGAATTAACAAGAATCGACTTACCATTGGCGACCTCGACAGAGAACGACTCTGGTAACTTGGAGCGTGTACAGTTTATCAAAGACTCAAATTCCACGGACACAAACCTTTTATCGGCACCAGTATCAAATAGAATCGAAGCATAAAGGTTATTAACAAGGAACATACCATTGACAACGTCATTGTCATTATGAGCCTGATTCGCGTTAAGGTTGAACACTCGTCCACGAGCGGCTGGTTGCTGGTCCTGGTTCAGCTGAGGACATTGGTTACGGAGGTGGGTAGTATCTCCACACTTGTAGCATGCACGAACAACATTAACTGGCCTAGGATTTTGTAGAGGAGCTGGAGGTGCAGGTAGAGCTGCCTGAGCTGGGGCTTGCTGAGCTGGCTGGGCTACGTTAGTTTGACGGCAGTAGGGAGTCGTGTGACCATAGCGACTACAGTTGGTGCACAGACGACATGCAGAAGTAGCAGGATGGTGGTAGTTGCAAGTTGCACACTTGGGATGAGGCCCAGAGTATTGCTTCTAAGCTTTGGGGGCAGCAGGGTTGGCAGCAGGGGTAATAGCATTGCATCCCGAACCCTGAGCCTTCCTTTTCTTGTTCTTGTTGCCACTAGGCTGCTGGGTCACTTGGTTAACAGATTTTGAAGGTGCAGGGGTAGCAAACTGCTTATCACGCACACGGTTGTTGTTCAAACTTGCTGCCAAACGATAGACTTCTTCAATAGTATCCAACTGAGCCGCTTCGATAGAATCACGCATTCCAGATGGTAGGCCGTTGATGTACTTGGTTATCATCCGCTTAGGAGTCTAAACTAGGTGAGGAACGATGAGACTCAGCTGCTTAAAACGAGTAGTATATGCCAGGTTGTCATCACCAACTTACTTCAGATGCCAGAATTCTTCTTCAAGCTTCAATTGTTCATGAGGAGGGCAGAACTCGAGCATCATGAGTTCTCGCACCTCAGCCCATGGAAGAGCATAGGCTTCTTCATTTGAATGGATGTTTCTCTCATTGGACCACCACTCCAATGCTCTGCCCTGAAACATTCCAGTTGCACTCCTAGTTTTCAGATGACCTTGGCACTCGCTGTTAATGAAGGTAACTTCGATGCTGTCAAACCACTCGAGCATAGCAGTCACCCCATCACTGCCCGTGAAAGACTTAGGGCTGCAAGAGATGAAATGTTTGTAGTTGAACTTAGTAGGCTTCTGCTTCTCAGCCTTGGAGTCCACAGAGGATGGCGGAGTGTTTGATCCTTGAAGCTCAGTGAAGATTCTTGGCATGACTCGAGCGATCTGATCGACCATGAAAGACATCATCTTCTTTTGAGACTTCTCTCTGGATCTCCTGAGAGCGTCAGATGTTCTACGAGTAGACATCTACAGATTCGACAAACGGGATTGTATAAGTCTAAATTACGAATTCTTCACAATGTAGATTATCCACACGATAGACTTAAGAATCTAGATTGAACCATCTCAAAATTCTCGACCTTCACATGGCACGTTTGTACGAAGTTTGGTCAACATGCCAAAAACGCTTATATATAGGAAGTACCAGCGGCGTATCCACCACGCTTCGGACACGTCGCCTGGCCTCGTACTCGGTGTCATGCTACGTGTCGCAATCACAACACATAGCCATTTACCCATCAATATCATCATCGTCATCATATATTGCCAAATAGTTTCACATAGATTAATAGATTATCATAGATTACTCAGGGGTTACTCAATATGATTCACATAGAATTCTCAAAATAGATCAGCGTAGAATACTCAAGTAGATTAACATAGATCATGTCATGGATTGGCATAGATTATATTGATAGATTATCATAACTTGCTCAAGTAGATAGTTTAACATAGACTAACCAAGTAGATGATCATAGATTAAACCAACAGACCAAAGTAGTTTAACATAGGTTAGCTCAAAATAGTTTAACATGCTAGATTATCATAGATTAACACAATAGATCGATCATAGATCATGTTAGAATTTTCTTAGATTACATAGACTTTCCATAGGCATTCCATAGACTTACAATCGATTACATAGTCATTCCACTACGGCCTGCAAACACTAAATCTCACATGGCACTTGATACGGAAGTTGGTAGTATGCCGGAAGCACTTATATATAGGAAGTACCAGCGGCGTATCCACCATGCTTCAGACACACCACTTCTGTCCCGTACTTCCATGTCATCTTAGTGTTTCATACCACCACAACACATAATATCATAGTTAGTCGATTCGAGATTACCACATAGATTACACATAGTATAAGGCTTCGTAAATTTAGTTTGATATGGGATTAAGAATTAATGTTTTAGATTGCGGACTACGTGCAGATCTTGTGTAAAGCATTTTAGAAATGAATAAAGATTAATGTTCAAAACCTTATAGATAAAACCACATTTATAAAATCGAGGTAACATAAAAACGAGATAGGCTTTTAAAACATAAGATTGTTCCGGGTAGAGGAACGGCGACTAACCAAAGTGATTCGAACTCCATTCGAGTTGAGGCAGCGTGTCTTGACTTACTTGGACAAATACGTCATCGATGTTAGGCCTACGATATTCGTCCCTTTAGTCATTTCACGTACTCAACTGATTGGAAATTACGAGACTTTGGCGAGACATAAAATCATCAAGGAGTGGGACTAGTTATCAAGGTCTGAGTTTCACCTCTAGCTTGACAACATCGTACCCTAAGTGTTGTCGGCTTTCATCCGCAGACAAAATCGATCAAGAATAATATGGAGATTTCCCTCAAGGTTCGAATGTCACTCCTATCCTGTGGGCAAATCTCATGCTAAATTAAACACTGTGTAATAGTGTTTTCATAGTATAAAGTGTATGTTATATCAGCCTTAGGAAAGGCATGTAAGTTTAATAGGAACATGTGCTGCTAGGAAGCAGATACGGTAGAATGCATAGTCTTAAACAAACAAATAAGAATCAAGTTTCTAGAACTATAAACTAGGGCAAGTATTCCTACTCATCCTAATTCTCTATAGTTATGGCTCTGATACCAATCTGTCACACCCCAACCGATGGCGGAAACATCGGGGTGCGAGCACTAAGCGTTCAGATTGCTCAAGAGAATTCCACAACACTAGATATTTCAATAGAATTAAGTAGATTTCATAGCAATTGTCTAAAATCCAAATATCTCAAAATATCACATTACAAGACATCAAATCATAATTGTTCGTATTGTTCCAAGACTAGTTTAGCTAACGTGACGTTTCTAGGCAACTCCTATCTTGATTTCCAAAAGTTTCATAGCAACCTATCAGCCTGCAACATGTATTAAAATATCAATACAAAAGTATTGGGGAGTATACAAGTTTGATTATAGCATAATAGAATAAAACAAATCATATCCACAATGTAAGTAATAAAAATAGTTTCAGCCGTGCTAGTGTCGCAGTCCACACAATGATAGCCCAAGTATCCCGATGCTTTGTTGTTTATCCAAGAGTCAAGGTAAACTAGAATCCTCCTAACAATACCCCCCGAGAATAATGGGGGAGGTGCATCTCCTATAGTGCTACTATTGTTAAGGCGGAACTACACACTCTGGATTAAACGTCACATAGCACAAAGAGTCAAGAATCTAGAATCACAAGTTTCACGAACACATAGGATAGAGTAAAAGTTTCCAAAGACTCAAGTTTAAGTTTCATAGAATACATGTTACACCCCAAAAGTTTAAAGTAAAAGGGGATCAAGTATACTCACAGTGATTGCTTAACAGTCGCAACTGTTATTGGATCAAAGGGAGCTCCTTTTGGGATTAGCCTGATTAGATTACAGTAGTATAAGCGTCGGGCGAAGTATCAAGGTTGAATTAAGTGCTTAATAGGTCACTGGGTCGGATGGTTGTCCGATCGGATGGCTGTCCGATCGGATGGACAGTCGTTTGGGTGACTTAGTGAATAAGGGTTGGCCGATCGGCTGGCCTTGTCCGATCGGCTGATCTAGTGAAAGGCTGTCCGATCGGCTGGCCCAGTGAAAACAAAAAGGGTGTCCGATCGGCTAGCCTTGTCCGATCGGCTGGCCTAGTGAAAACAAAAGGCTGTCCGATCGGACTGTTGTCCGATCGGCTGGTCTTCCGATTCAATGTTAATTGATTTGTTTTAAGGGTCTTGGCTATCTTGATCGGGTGGCTGATCGATCGGGCATCTATCCGATTGGGTTGCCAATCGATTGGGATCTCCAAAACTCCACATTTGTAAGAAATTACTAAGGGTTGGGAAGTTTCAAAGTTCCAAGGGTGTAAGGCATATGTCCCCCAATCGGGTGGTTGTCCGATCGGCTTGCTGCCCGATCGGCCGAACCTTGTTCCCTTGAACGTTTGTAAAGTCCTCCAAGTTTAACGATGACATCATGGTACGTGTTGTGACAATGGTTAACTTATCATCGCAACGTCGTTCTGGTCGGGTGGGAACCACCCCAATCCGATCAGTTACTGTTCATGATAACTTTATGTCAAACTCTGCGTTCTGGCCATCAATACTTGGTGGAAATCCATCCTTGAGCCGACTCTAGACTAATAATCAAGTCCCTAGTCCGTTCAGGACCGGATCTCACCATTCAAGGTAAAAGATTGAAGAAAAGATGAAGGAACTTAAGTTTTATCATAAAAATACTTAGATTTAGCTTAGATTAGGTGATAATTACATGGAATCCCTTAGATCTCAGCTAGATCTTACCAAGAATGACCTCATATAACAGTTTGTACAAACCACCGTGCTGATGTCATCCTTAAGATCTCAGATCTGAGAGATTTCACGGTGAAAAGGGTGATTTCAAGTGAGAATCATGTAGAAAATGAGGTGTAGATCAAGAAAGTACAAGAATCTAGCTTGAAACGTACCGAAATCGATGAGAAAAAGGAGAGATAGCGTGCGCGTGCGTCTGGTTCGGTCAGAGCCGTCACATCACTTGGAATGGTGATGTGACAGCCTATTTATAGGTGAAGGAGAGAAGGAAGGAAGGTGGTTCGGCTGGGGTGCCGTCCGATCGGCTGGCCATCCGATCGGCTGGTCATCCGATCGGCTGGTCATCCGATCGGTCGACCACTCTGGCCAACCCATCCTTTGGCGTTCTGTTTCTGATTCGTTTTTCGCGTAATGATAGGCGTTGCGTTGCGTATAGATTATGTAAAGTATTTTATTAGATTACATCATAAGCACCGAAGTCTCACGGTTTCATAGATTCCGCCAGTGCCAAGGCCCTAGTCTCTCGTTAAACCAAGAATCAAGCTTCACGAGTCTAAGGAGTCCAGCACCAGTTAAGTTTCAAGGGTCAAGAGTCAGCGTTGCTCAAGAATCAAGTGTCTAAGTATCAAGAGTCCAAGTATCAAGTATCAACAATAAGAATCTAGTTTTCATAGTATAAAGGATCAAGTATCTAGTTTAATCATGAAGATTCAAGTATCTAGATTAAGCATCATGGGTCAAGCATCAAGAGTCTAGTATCTGTATCAAGTCTCATAGTTTATGTTTCAAGAATCAAGCATCTAGATTAAAGTATCAAGTATCAACATTACATAATCACAAGGACTAGGATCAACAATTTATAGGAGTTCAGGGACTGATCCTGCCAAGTGTCTAAGGGTTAGGGACGCTGGGCGTTACACAGAACTCTTTCATCATGAGAGCCCGTAGCTCTTCCCAAGTCTGTGCCATCGCCACATCGGCACCCCTATCTCGCATCACACCGTTCCACCATGTAAGAGCATGCTTCTCGAAAACACCTGATGCAAACTCAACCTTTAGCTCATTCGGACACTGAACATGGCTAAATGTGCTTTCCATACTTTCAAACCATTGTAGGAGCGCAGTTGCTCCTTGAGACCCAGAAAAATTTAATGGTTTAGCCAAATTAAACGTTTTAAAACTACACTGAGCATTATTGTTATTGTTGTTGTTCGCTTGATTAATCTGAGTAATTAGGTTCGGAATCACAACAACCATTTGCTGAGCGACAAGGGATGCGATTTCAGCGTTGGTTTGAGGTTGTGCATCTCATCGAGGAGGCATATTCTAAAAAGAACAAGGAAACATGAGAAACGAGTGAGATCGACAATTGGATAAACAAAAGAGGTATTTGAAAACATCGACAAAACATGAGGAAGGTGATCATTTGTTCGTTACCTCGAACAAACAAACGATGCACAGTGACTAATCAAAGTAAATGGGTCAATATAATGTATCGCGAAGACATTCTTTACCCTATAAGTGGACACTCACCCCAAGAGTTCCCAGGTAAGAGTGACTGGTCCGATTAGGTGGATTTGTACGAACACACTAGCCTTAGACAGAAAACCCGAGGTACAGGCATCCACCCTTCCAGATTGCACGTGTTCACATTATCTAGACCCAAACTTTGACTAGATTTTGAAAACTTTGAGGGTTCAAAACCTTATAGTAAATCATTTATGAAAAGATGACTGGTTTTCAAAACGGACTTGTTATTGTGTTCTCGTTGTGGTTATCACCTAAAGATAGGTGAGAGTATTGTTTTTAAAAATCTAAATGCAAGTAAACTCGTGTTAGGGTCCTAGAAAAGTTATAGTCTAGGTCAAAGCATTACTATTAACCTAATTCCCTATAACCATTGGCTCTGATACCAACTCTTCTGTCACACCCCGACCGCATAAAAATAACGAAATCACGGCGGAAACGTCGGGGAGTGGAGCGACAGAATTATTGTTTCACAACCATGGATTCAAAAGTTTCGTTTTATTAAACTAATTAACATTAAACATTGTCTTTGAAACAGATCAAACAAGTTAAACATAGTCTATCATCGTTATTAAGTCACTAAAGCCTTGTCTAGTCCTAAGTGAGCATGCATCCTATTCGCAATCAACATCATTCAACACCACCAGAAACATATGTAAAAATAAAGTCAACAAATAAATGCCGGCGAGCACATAGGTTTTGTATGAGTGTCAGATTCATGGCTTGTTTTTATGTTGAAATATCTCGTACAACTTCGTTAATCGATATTAGAAAACCTTGTTTTGTAAAATGTTTGTATTGTAAAATGAATAACCAAGTCAAACAGATTGGTTATAGTTTATAAAACTTCGATGCCATGAATCTTAACCCAAAACATTTGTTTAAGTAAACCAAATTGTAAATCATTCTCATAATAAAACTCGTATGGTTTATATCGTTTAGTAAACATCGTTGCGTGTCTCGTTTGAAAATCGTTCGTCCAAGTGAACTAAATAACGTCACGGAATATAATATGATAAAAACACTTATATATAAGAAGTACCAGCGACGTATCTACCATGCTTTTATCACATTACACCCGTCCCGTTATCTAAACACTAACCAAAAACCAATCGTTCGTTCAATTCGTTTAATTTGTTTAAATCGTTCAGATCGTTCAAATCGTTCAATCGTTTCAGTCGTTCAATCGTTCAAAATCGTTCAATCGTTCAAAATCGTTCAATCGTTCAAATCGTTCAATCGTTCAAATCGTTCTCGTTTTAATTGTGAAAAATAACTTTTGGTCGTCTCGCTTATAACATTCAAACCTATCCTAAGTGCTTTCGACCCGTTACGACCCATTAAGGTAGCTTAATGCGTCGTTCGCGCGAATGCGCGTTCGAGATGCCTAACTAGTCCCATGACAAGTATTATATGCCCTAACATGTTTAAATATGTTGCATAATCAGTTTAAGTGACAAAAATTAAGTTACGTATGCTTAAAATCAAATTATGCATGAAAAGGGCATTTTGGTCATTTTCCTAAGGCATATAAACTACCTATCATACAACTAATTAAACTAAGTGACCATAAGGTATAAACTCGGAAGGTTATTCCCTATACAACTATGGTCACAATATATGCTTGGTCGGATCCTAATGATCGACCAAACGGGTTAGGTTCGAAAGTCTAAGCGGTTGTCAAGACCGCTTGACTTACGACCCTAAGCAAGCACTAGACTAAAAGTGACGAGTTAAACATGTTAAAACATGTTTAACTAAGTTAGAAAACAAGTTTGATATCAAAACAAAGTGTTTTGATACCTGAAAATAGCTTCGTTGCAAAATACGCATAACACGTATTTTGACCGAAACTTTGACTCGTCACTTCGACTAATCAACGTGGTAATCAGTAGGTATAGTCACAAGGGACTATAACCATCGTGATTACGCTCACGTTGCAAAGTTCAAACGAACTTTGTGTTGACCAATTCGTGGTCAAAGCAGAAAGTCAAGTGTTTGACTTTCATGCTTGGAAAGCATAAAAAGCATGAAAGAAGCTTACAAAAGGTCCAAGCAAGGAAGATTTGATTCAAAATACTTAGGTATGAAGTGTTAAACTTCAACTTAGAGCAGAATTGAATCAAATGGTGTGAAGAAATGTGAATAAGCAAGTGGGTATTTATAGTAATTCTTGAGTTTACAAGATCTTGACAAGTGTTTTTTCAAGAATCAAAGCTCAAATCTCACCATACACTTGTGCCCATAGATTAGAATACAATGGGAGTTCAAAAACAAGCTCATTGTATCAAAAAACCATGTTGAAATTGCAAGAAATCAACTGCACAAACCAGATTCAATGTTTCTGATCTGGGCATCAGTCGCGCCCCGTGAAGACTCACACCGAGTCCTTCGCGCCCCGCCTAGTAACTTTGACAGATTGTCAAGTTTAGTCCCTGCAAGTCCAAAACTTTGATTTTGATGCATTTTCGGCGTATTCAAGCCCCGTTAACCCCATTTCAAGGATCTACAATGAAGTTAAAGTATAGGAAACATGAAATATGCTTGAAAACATCTCGGATGTCGGTTCGTTTGGTCGTACGGTTACATTATTCGGTTAATTACAACGAAAACTCGAACGGACGCAAAAACGATCCATATTGCGCGACGAATGGTATTTTGCATTCAAATCACTAAAATAAAATAAAATATTTTAATGATTACAAAAATTTTTGGATGTCCGGATATGTTCAGAACGTAAGATATGCGCGAAAATGCAAACTTATGCACTTTTTGACGCTTTTAGTCCCTGTTGATCAAATAAGTTTATTTTCGCATACAAAACCCCTCAAAGCCTATTTATAAGCTATGTAAAGGATATTTAAGGTATGTTTAACTTATGATCATGTTCCAGAATGTTCGTTAACATACGAATCGACATACTTTCGCAGTTTGACACAAATAGTCCCTGCGAGCGAATAAACTTGTTTTCGACACACCAAACCATCCAAAACTTATTTCTAAGTTATGTAAAGGTTATTTAAGGTATGTTAAGCCTATATCACTATTCCGGAGTGTTTGTCGCGTTAAACTGATTACGTTTACGCATCAGTTTGCGTATAACTTTCCAGAAAGCGATTTAAAGCTTGAAATCAAACTAGAATCAAATCGTAAAATCGTCAAACACAAATACACAAATATTAACACCAAAACACATCGTTTCATTGATAATTGATATTGTTTCACATCGTACATAGTTTACAGAGCACAATTGTCACAGGAGGAGGCAGTGGTGATATTAGTAATGAGAGGTAGCGGTGGAGGTGGCGCTGATGGTGTTGTTGACTACAACAAATAGGTGATGGAGACAAACAATGGTTAATGGTGACGCCTATTGATTATTTAAATTACTAGTTTTGTAAAATTGTTATAGTTATCACTTTTGAGTTGCTTAACTCTATTCAAACTTGCTCTTAATTTTGAGATGAGCTAGATTAGCCATTATACATACGTAAGGCCATCCGGTGTGGTGATTGGTGGGTTTGATTGTTTTGGATTATTTAAAAGAATTACAATGGAAAAAATTTTAATAAGAACAAAAAATGCTCTTTATCCTTGCCCAGCATCCCATGATTGATTTCTGGTTTTGAAGGGCAAAGCTTCCAGTGGCTAGTGACAAACACGTGAGAAGATTTGCCCCCTTGCCCTTACCCATCACATCGAGTAGTCTAACAAAATCAACCCCTTATGGGTGGGTAGTGATTACCATATATAATTACATACGTTGTAGCTATTTTATTACATTAAAATAGTGTCTATAATCATTCATGTCAATTTTAATCAACCATAATTATTCTAAAACACACCAACTTTTATTGTCCCCTTAATCAACTCTGTGGGGCGGATACCCCCATCATATTTTGAGTTTTGACACCTATTTGTATACATCGCTTTTAATCGACAAAGCTTATAAAATATGCTACGGGAGGGATTGCAAGAGAATAATCAACAAACAAATCTTTGCTTGTATACATGACTTTATTTGAGATAGGATTAAGATTTAAGATAAGCATCTTCTAATATATATTAATGGATTAAAAAGTTAAGAGGTATAACCCGGACCTAATCTATATATCCGTCAACCTAAACCAATTTGGCGGATCTGGGTCAAATTAACCTCCCCAAAATATTATCACGTTTACATGGACATAAAAGACGCCTTGGTGTGGATGCTCTTACGCCTTTATTCCGGCCCATCACCTAAGATAGTGACATAAGAACATTCATTCTCTCTCTCTCAGTCATACTTTACACATTATATTATTTGCTCTATAAGAGTCGATACTTATTCTCACAACAGATAGTAAATGGTGTGATACAAGAGTCGATACTTATTTTCACAACACTAGACGGAAGTTGATTACATTAGAGACCCCACAGGTTTTGTTTTGTAGTATTTTGATTGATCCGTGACTTCCGTCCGAAGATTGATCCAGAAGACAAGTTGACTAGTATTTCCATTCTTCATAAATCATTATTATTTATAGTTCAAATTCAATTGATGTGGTGTTATATTTCATCGGACCATGCATAACTCGTGCACTCACACTATTTTTGTTGAAAATAAAAAACTTTACTAATTTCACTCACTCTTTCGTATCCAACTTCAACACGTCTGTATAACCCATTCACCGCTCCAATAACCACCACCATCAACAAGATCACCATCTTACAAACAATGAATTCGGAACACACTTCTGCAACAGAGACTCTTAAAGAAGAAGAAGAAGAAGAAGAAGAAGAAGAAGAAGAAGAAGAAGAAGAAGAACACAAGTGGAGAGAAGTAATCCTACCGTCGTTAATACCAATCGTCCCTGAGCCAGAGCTCGAGAAGGAGTCCGGTGAGCGGCGAAGAGGCCGCGATATCCTTATCGCTGTCGATCACGGACCCAAGTCCAAACACGCGTTCGACTGGGCTCTCGTTCATCTATGTCGCCTTGTCGATACGATCCACCTTGTTCATGTTGTTTCAAGTTAGTTATTAGTATTGTTGTTAATTTTGGTTTTGTTTAGAATGATGTGACATGCTGACTAGCCAGTTTGCTGACTCAGTTAGAATATGAGTCGAGCCGAGTCTAAGCTAGTGAATTTAGTACAGATATATAAGTTTCTATGTTAAGGCTCGATATTTACTAGTAACACAGGACATTCAAAATCTCGAAAAACCGTGATATTCCAATCGCCGTTGATTAGGGGTGTTGTTTAAGATCAGATTATCCGGCTTTTAGATATCTGAAAATTTCGGATGGTGAGTATTAATATCCGAACCCATATACGAACTTTTGGTATCCGAAATTTCGGATACGGATTTTGATATTTAAACGGATATCCGACTTTAATAAAAAATAAAAAAAAAACTGTTTCATGCGTAGATTGAAAGCTAACCTTGTATTCTATTTTCCGAATCTCCAACATTGTAAACCAAAAAATTTCATGAATCCCACATCCGAATCCGATTATTTACTATTTTTAACATAGTACTCACATAATATGTGTAAAGACATATATTTACTATTTTTTTAGTTTTCAGAAATCTGATAATCCGATTATGCCAACTTTTTAGAAATCAACATCCAAATCCAAATCCGAAAATTCGGATTATCCGATTTTCAGATATTTCGGATTCGTTTTCGGATCCTGATTTTTTTTAACACCCATACCATTGATCATGACCCTAAGTCAAAAGACGCGTTGGATTGGGCTTTCGTTCATCTCTGCCATCTAGCCGAAACGATCCACCTCGTTCATGCTGTTTGTAGTTAGTTGTTCATTTTGGTTTTTGATGATTAGGTGTGAAGAACGAGGCTGTGTATGAAGCTACTCAAGGTTTAATGGAAGCACTTGCTGTTGAGGCTCTGCAAGCTGCCATGGTAATTGAAACTTGGTTCTACCACGTACCTTCGAAATTGATATTTAAAATTAATAAGAATTTTCTCACTTTTAGTATCATTATTACAGTATTTAAATACGGTTGCATGGGTGCAGTGACGGACCCAGGAAACTTTTCATGTGGGTGCGGAATATTTTTAACGATTTTAGGCCCCTAACCATATAAAAAAATTGGTTCATATAGAGCTTGAAACAAGTCTAACATGAACTTGAGTTCTCTTAGGTTAAACGAACTGGTTCCGCTAGTTTACACCCCTAAGTTTGGTGAGTTAGTGTGTGTTATATATATTGTGTAATTCTAGTGCCTACCTGAAAGTTTAGGACTTAGGAGTAAACTGGATACCCTTTTGTTTTAAGTTTGTTTTTGGCACCAATTTTAAAAATATTTAGATGTATGGCCACGGGTATTTAAGTTCCACCTATGGTGGGTCTGGGTCAGTTTTCCCCTCTAGGTCTCAAGTTCGAGTCTGGGTGATACGGGTTTCTCATTGAGGGGTTTAAATTGGGGATCTATTGCCTCTCTAGCGCGGACCCGGTTAAGACAACGTATGCTAGACCTCCCGACATTCGCGAATAATTCACACCTTTAAAAAAAAGATGAAGGATTGAATTTGAAATAATTGGAATTGATATTTATTTAAGAATTGAAATACATTTTGGTTGGCATTATAATCCTTTTTAGATCCATGTGGTTGAATTCCTTCACTACATGCAAGCTAGAAGTCATTTATTTAAATGACTTTAATTTTTATTTTTGTTTTCCAGTTAAACATTTTACTCCTTACAATTAACATGAATTCTACAAAGCAAACGAGTCTCTACTTGCTTAAGATATTATATTCATAATCAAATTTATATCAATGTGTAAAATCAAATTTAAATCTTAAAAGATGCAACTTTTTGTAATGGTACTACTTACAAATGTACCATGTTTGAACCTGTAAACCAAAACAGGTGAAGACAGTTGCACGAATAGTTGAAGGAGATGTAGGCAAGGCAATATGCAAGGAAGCAGAGAGGGTGAAGCCTGCAGCCGTTGTCATGGGTACTAGAGGACGCAGTATAATAAAAAGGTACCCGAATACCTATTTCGTTTGATCTTCGCTGTCTTCTATTACTGTTCCTAACCCTGTCCAATCTTGGTTCGTTTGTTCAAGTGTACTAAAGGGAAGCGTAAGCGAGTATTGCTTCCATCACTGCAAATCCGCGCCAGTTATTATAGTGCCCGATATAGGTATCGTGTCTCGATCTATTTGATTCTTGATTTATTATCATTAAAAAATTGGTTCATATAGTATTTGATACATAAATTTGATTGTAGAAGCTGGGGAGGCATCAGTCATTTCTTTGGAGAAAAGATAAATTACATACTTCTATGGTGGTTTAGTTTTGTTGTTCTATGGTATATTTTGTGTGTTTATGTATTTAAATATGTGGTTTATGGTAATATGGTTATGTATAAAAAAAGGTATTATCGTGTTAGATTTAAAAAAAAAAAACACCTTCTATGTACAAACGTTTAACGTTTGTATCAGAATTGCACATTCGTTTTTTAGTTGGGTCTTACTTTTTATATATGTTGTGTCTTTGTGTTTTTTTTAGTTTAAACAAGATATTGGAAATGCGTGACGCCAAACGTTCAAAGTGTGTTCATGGTTATTCGTCTGTATGGTTGAGAGACCCTCAAATTCGTTTGGTGATTAATTAAATAATTCGTCGCCATGCTGTTGATTACCAGTTTCTTCCAACATGGGTTCGGGTCCGATTGTGGGCAATACCTACGGCGCATCAGACAAAACCCATCATGCAGACCATGAATCAGCATAACATGAAACAGCTTGCCTGCCTGCGTAGCATCATAACATTTCAAAGGCAAATTTAATAATAGTCTAAAACTATTTTTATACCCATAACATAATCTATGGGAGGGAAGACTATATATATATATATATATATATATATATAAGCATTGTTGTTGATATTTTGAAAACCTTAATAGTCTAAACCACATCTACTCCATTAGGTAAAAATGTGCTAAACATGAGGCAGTTAACTTGCAACAAGAGAACAATTTGATAACTGATATCCAAATCTATTAAAGTTTTAGTTGCTGAACGCAATACTTTATGTTTCACATCATTTTGTTTTCAATTTTACATTGCTTCACTCTTAAGGTACTCAGATGTTAGATGCTAAGGTTGCATAACTAGATCTTTTATATTTATTTCGGTAAATCAAGCCGGGGGTCTCACTGGAAGCAGCCTCTCTATTTCTACGGGGTGGAGGTAAGGTTGTCTACATCTTACCCTCCTCAGACACTACTTTTGCTTTGCTATTGTTGGGATATACTGAGTATGATGATGATGATATTTATTTCGGTAAAGAATATTTATGTAATTAGATCTATCATATTTATTTCGGTAAATAGTGAAAGAACGTGGATGGGTTGATTTCCAATTAAATTAATTTGGGTTTTCACCTCAAAAACCTTTATCAACTTTACATTTTACACTCTTTAAGTTTCTAAGAAAATGACATTATATGATCTCCAATGCAACGGCAACGGCAACGCCCCTGTTTGGTTGACAGAAATCCATAGGATTTCAAGGGAATTGGAATTTGAATTCCATTCCTTTGTGTGTTTGGTTGGACAAACTAGTTGAAGGGAATTAGATTTCAATTCCAACAAAATCCCTTGTTTAATGGAATTTAGATTCCTTCTAAATTTCAAAGGAAATTTTAAAAACCACGGGATTGTTTCCAAAGTTACGGAAATAACTCATTGCCTCTTTCATTTTTGTCTAAAACCAAAAAATAATAAAAAAAACAAAAAAAATCTAAAAATCCAAAAAAATCAAAAATAATAAAAAAAATCCAAAAAATTCTAAAAAAAAAAATCTAAAAAATCCAAAAAATTCTAAAAAATCAAAAAATAATAAAAAATCCAAAATATTCTAAAAAAATTTTAAAAATAAAAAAAATAAAAAAAATCTAAAAATAAAAAAAAATAATAAAAAAAATCTAAAAAATCCAAAAAATTCTGAAAAATAACAAATTCTAAAAATAAAAAAAATAATAAAAATCCAAAAAAATAATAAAAAATCTAAAAAAAACCCAAAAATATTCTAAAAAATAATAAAAATCCAAAAAATTCTAAAAAATAAAAAAAAATATAGAATTTTTTGGATTTTTTTATTATTTTTTAGATTTTTAGAAATTTTTTTGATTTTTTGGATTGTTTATTATTTTTTAAATTTTTTTGATTTTTTAGAATTTTTTGGATTTTTTATTATTTTTTAGATTTTTTTGAATTTTTTGGATTTTTTGGATTTTTTATAATTTTTTTGATTTTTTATAATTTTTTGAACTTTTTATTATTTTTTAGAAGTTTTTTGATTTTTTTGAATTTTTGGATTTTTTATTATTTTTTTGTTTTTTTTTTAATTTTTAGGATTTTTTGCTATTTTTATTATTTTTTAGAATGTTTTTGATTTTTTTTGATTTTTTTATAATTTTTTGAACTTTTTATTATTTTTTTAGATTTTTAAATTTTTTTGATACTTTTGAATTTTTTGGATTTTTTAGAATTTTTATAAGTTTTTATGATTTTTAGAATGTTTTTTGAATTTTTTAGATTTTTTTTAATTTTTATCTAAGATAGTTGTTTTTAAAACTTTTGCCGATTGTTTATAACTAGGGGTAATTTTGTCTTTTTAGGTATTTTTAAATTCTAATTCCATTAATACATTTATCAACCAAACACATCTATGGATTTCAAAGGAATCCATCAAATTCCAATTCAAATTCCAATTCCCATAGGGATTCCAATTCCAATTCCTACACATTCCGTGAACCAAACGCCCCCAGTGTCTTTTGGTTGTGGATTTCATTGAAACAGGTGATGCGATGTTTTAGTATGGTATTGTAGGCCAGTAATAAAACAAATTGAAAAGTTTGCTATTCATAATTAGTATCCCGCCGTAACACACGGATATACGTCAACTCGTTCATTACAAACCGTAACGTGTCACTCAGCCCTCAAGGGCAGACCACTATGGTCAGCGGGGTGGTGGGCGTCAGCGGGGTGGTGTTGCAAAAGTCGCTAGCGGTCCCTAGTCGGCCGACTGGGGAGTTGGGAGTAATCTGAGTACTCGGAGAGTACTCGGAGAGTACTCGGGGAGTACGCGGACATGATAAATATAAAGAAAATTAATTGGTGTATATTATATATATGTTAAAAGAAACATAATTCATGTAAAAATGAGTATAATTTAAAATGAAACATGTTTGAAGTTCAAATCTCACCGAGTATAAGGCCGAGTAGTCCGAGTAGAAGGCCAAGTACGCCGAGTAGTCCGAGTACAGGCTGAGTAGGCCGATTTTGACCGACGCCGACTAGTCAAGTCCGACTAGGGTAAACTCGCCTCGGATGTGGTCCGAGGACCGAGTACTCGCCAAGTACAAGGCCGAGTAGGCCGACTTTACAACACTGGGCATGTTATTAGTCTTACATGTATCCTATCTCGTTGTACGTAATTTTTTCCGTTTTTCAACCAATCACCATTTTACATACCACTCAACCTTTTTATTTTCTTTTTTTTTTTTAATTTGTAATAGTTAATCCACTACACGCTTTTGAGGGGTTAGTTAGTTATAGTCTCACTACACACGTTAAGTTAAACCGGTCCACTACACATTCTTAAAAACGATGGCACTTTGGTAACGTTCACAAAATATTAATTTTGTATGATATTCATTGCTATTAATGATTAAACGAAATGGTTGATAAAATGTTTTAAGTTTATAAAATACTCATTATTCCTAGTGGAGATAGATATGATCGGGTGATTCCGCTGATAGCACGATAATACTTTAGTAGTGCGTCAGTGATCCAAATTTTCCGTTAAAAAAAGTTGCATTATTCAATTTTATAAAAATCTAATTTTGTTAAGTTAGTTGCATACTTGTATAAGTGTATAACTAAGTAACTAACGATTGTTGGGCTTAATAGATCAAAACTGGGCTACTAGTTATTCGGCCTCAATGGTTTGGACTTTGGAATCGTAACTTCCCTGTGTAGACTGGGCTACTAGTTATTGGGCCTCAATGGTTTGGACTCGTAACTTCCCTGTGTAGACTGTGGACCAGTGGTGCACGGCTGTTAAAGAAAATAAAAATATTTAAGAGTAGATTTGATCCTTGTTAAAACCAAATATAGTCAAGAAACAATATTTAAGAAAATTATAAAATTATTATTGGGTAACGTATGATCCGAATTACATTGATTGGTCACATATTGGAAGCTCAATATAAAGTTTCAAAGTTGTTATATCGATGGTTCTTGCTCGACTATTTACTATATTAAATGATAAGTTTCAAACTTTGTTGCTTAATTGGTTTTTGATCGACGACAGCATTCATATATATTATGCGATTGGCTTTCATCAACTATTTATTTTTTGTCATCTTATACATTCATTTGTTATCAATTCTTTAACAACTAAAAAAAAAGAATATAAATCATGTGTAACTAATAATTCAACAACAACAGAGAGAGAAGTAGACATGCCCTTGATGTTGATCGAATTTCCATTTAGGGTGTATAGTTAGGATGACTAAGGTAGGTTATGGAACCCACAAATACTATAGTAAGGATAATTACGTTCATTGAATAACTACCAATTAATTAATAGGAGTATTTTTTTTTTTTGAACGGCCAACAAACTCAACCCCGAGCACTCTCGGGGCACCCAATGGACAAATGGAGTACTCCGAGAGTAACCCGAGTCCACCACCAATTCCGGGGAAAACCCGGTAACCCACCCGCCCGTAGGCACGACGGTGAAATTACCGGTAAAACCCATTTGGCTCAAGGATCCAACCTAGGTTTCCCTGGGTCTCCTATCATTGCCCACCAGTGCCTCACTCTGCACCAAATGGGAGTCGAACCTGCATCTCTCAAGAGAAATGCAAGCCTCCACCACTTGATCTAGAGATCATTGGCTTAATAGGAGTATTTAGGTCAATTATCATTAATTAGATGAATGATAACTAAGAACATTGACAATCCATCCATCAAATTTTATGAGTGAGGTTTTTATATTATAATAAAAAATGGTTGTGACTGTGAGTAGAGAAGAGAGTAAGTTTTCGTCTGTATATTTAAGATGACACTATTTACCTCTATATTTTTTTAATATATTTTTAAAGTGGTTGTGAGTGGAGGAGAAAGAAAAAGTAATAATAAAGGTATAAAACATATCATTTAAGTGAAAGGAAAAAGAAAAATGTAATTATTTTTAGTATAATTATGAGGTAAAAATGAATGAAGGAATGTAAATGCTGTAAGAGCGGTGGTTTCACAGTTAGCTCAGCGAAGAAAGTCATTTATACTGCTTTAAACACTCACTCGTCTCCTACAATAAATTGGAAAGTTTGGGTCCCTTTAAAGTGTAGAATCATGGTTTGGAGAGCTCTTCGGGATCGTCTTCCTACTTGCGCAGCATTAGAAAAGCGAGGAGTTGAGATCCAAGATAAAACCTGTTGTCTATGTCAATCAGGCAACGAAACGGCTATGCATCTATTTACTGGGTGTGCTTTTTCTTTTGAAATATGGAGCAGAATTATGGCTTGGTGTCGCCTTGGCACGTTTTTTGCTTTTGATGTGTCCGATGTTATTGCTCTTTCCGATTCACAGCAGGTATCAAACCAGCAGAAGATTGTTCTTCGTGGCATTGTATACAGCACTCTGTGGTCTATTTGGAACGAAAGGAATGCGCGCATCTTTCTCCGTAAACACAGAAGACCGGTGGAAGTTCTCGAATGTATCAAGACTACGTCTTTCTTTTGGTTTCGTCATAGAACTAGAATTAAAGACTTTGATTGGATAAAATGGTGTAAATATCCTTTGGATGTCATGTAATCGTGTGTTTTTGGCCCGGGGGTCCTTGTTTTAAGGACTGCTTTTTGGGTGTTTTCTAATGAAATTTACTTTACAAAAAAAAATGCTGTAAGAACATTTAATTAATATCTATTAATATTATCTATTAATAATCACCTGATGGTGTCACTATTTCATTGGACCAAAATTGAAAAGCCATGTGTATGGCTTCTGTTAACCCCGGGCTTGCCACCAGGCAGCCAAAAAAACACAAAAACCCATTAAAACCCACCGCCCCTCCACCCATCTCACATCAAAACTAAGACCCACCGCCCCTCCACCCATCTCACATCAAAACTGAGACAGAGAGTGCACGCATGAAGAAACATCGCCAACCCCTCTGTCATCCATTATACTCCAGCGACGATTGTATCTAGGGTTTTGAGACAGCGGCGACTTTCATGGTCGGCTGCTGATGACGACGATGATGGTGGATTCGAGGTAACAGTGAGGCTTTACAACTGATTCGAGGTAATTTGATTTATCTGGTGTATTTTGATTTACAGTCGACGATTGCAGAGCAGTTGATATTCAGAGCGATTAAGGAGGAATGTTGTCGGGAGGTCTCCTGAAACGACTCCAACCGGGTTTGAATACCAAGGATGAATGGCATAGTAGGTGAGTCAACTAATCTTCTGTTGTATGTTGAGTTTGTTTGATTGTTTGAGATTGGAGAATTGATGCTTTTAATTATATGAGAAGTTGTGTTAATTGTGATTGTGATTTTGCTGATGTTTGTTATACATATATTAAAAAGCAAACGAAATGAACAGTATAATGGCAGCTTTGTAATTTGTTTTCTCCAACAGTTTAAAACCTGCCCAACAAACACAATACAGTGAGATTGAGAATACAAAGAGAGAATGATAAGGAGATCAGCATAAGTGCCCAGAATGAGAAGGAAATGCCCGCCTACAACTACTCCCGGCGGGGTGGGTTTTGTTGTGGAAGTCGCGAGTGCCGGCGGTGGCGGACCAGTTATCTAGGGTTTCACCAACGAGTTTAAACGATGATTTGTGGCTCTGATTGCTGATGTTAGGGTTCCACAAGACGTAGGAATGCGAAACAGGATGTCAGCGAGGAGGTTAGCTGTTGCCGGGTGTTCGTATTACCGGCGACAGGCAGGCAGGTCTTTCAGGTAAGGAAATCAACTCCTATTTTATGTTTTTCTTTGGATTGCTGATCATGGACAACTAGATCCTTTATAACTTTTACTAAAACACAAGAGAGAGGAGTAACAGAGACAGATTAGACAGCGGATAGCGGAGGACGGTGACGGAGGAACCGGGCATGGTCTCCGGCTGGCCAGCCCGCCCTCAAGTTAGGCCGATGGTGATGGTCTGCTGGTATGTCGCAGCGTAGTTGACGGCGACCATGACGGCTGTAGGTCTACGGTTCCGGCGAGGGTACCGGTGTCTCTCATCGGCCGATCTAGATACAGAATGGGAAACTTGAAGGTGACCTTGAAAAACTGCAACGTCACAGACTTGAATCGGTGTTCTAGGTAAGCTCTTTTCGTCTGCATCTCTTCATTTTTATGTAGATCGGTTCATCGCGTAGTTAGGGTATATCGCGAAGCCATGTGTGAGAGTGGCCGAGCGTGAAGGAGAGGGGCGGTGACTGTAGGTTCACCACCATCAATCCAACATCGCGTTCATAACTACACCACCGGACCATCCCGGAGGGTCACTGCGGATTGGACATTTGTAAGCGTTTATTTTTGCGTAATTCGGTGTTAATTTTAAGTTTTTTTTTTCTGTCTGTATGTTGCTTTTGAAGTATCAAAGTTGCTATATTTGAAGTGGTTATGTAAAAGCGAAGAAAAATGACATCAAGAGGCGATGACATTGCTATATTTGAATTGGTTATGTAAAAGTGAAGTGCCATTGTTTAATTGTTAGGCCAATGTTTCTGATATTTGTTTGATGTTGGGTTTTTTTTATTTTGAATTTAGGGTTCGGATACGCTTGCACAAAAGCCTTAATTTATTCCTAGCTTATAAGTTTTAAAAATAACTTCTCAATCTTTTTTTTATTACAGATAATTTTTAGTTGGAGACATTGGTTTGGAGACATCTGAAGGTGTATTGATGCAATTTTTCTATTTATTCAAATGTATTAGAATAATGCTTACAATGTTTCGTTTTAGATTTTTTTGGTTGCTTTAGTGTTGTCATCAGTAGTGTCTTATATATGAATTTTTGAATGTTTTGATGATCTTACATGTTCTGTTTTCCTCTTTGTTATTGTGTTTGATTACAGTGGATTCTTCGAAAATGAGATCGATGCCGTCACAATCAATACATTCAGGTAAGAACAATGTCAACTCATACTATTCGTCTATCTATTTTAATTCACCGAAGTTGAAGGGCATGATTAATAAAATGTGATTTAGGTTCATGTGGTAATGATGTTGATCAAGACTGAATATATGATTGTGCATAAAGCACCCAATCTGATGATACTTCCGGACATCAAGGAAAAACCTTTTTGGTTTCAAAATAAAAATTATCTCAGACGGATCGATTTAGGTTAGGAAAAGTAAAGCAAGTGCCGAGTATCAGGTGGCTTCATGCAGGACACGCATAGCCGTTTCAGGAAGAAACATATGATGGAGCATGTGCATATGTAATAAGGTGGTGAATTTCAAGTATTGGTTTTTTTTCCCAGATTGCGTAGAGAACATAGTTGCTCAAAAGGTCTTTCGCTATGCTTTATTCATGCTTACCCACATGAGAAGTTCACAAGAGATGTTTCAGGTAGATGTTTTCATAATGGGCGGCTTGTCCAACGGATTACAGTTGCATTTTGAAACGGGGTATACAAAAACGAACTGCGACATGATTTTATATGGTTCAACGCTTATTGTGTAGAATATAAGAGCAAATAATGCTTTTTATTAGTTCACATAATGTAAACCACCACTACAAGTTTATATATCTTGGCACCCCTAAACGGGGTTGATTTGTTAAGAATAATCTTCAATAATCTTCAATTGACTTAATATACTTGAATGGCTTGAATGGTTTTCCGAAGCAAAACGATTAGTTACATTAGTTACATGTTATCAAATCGAGAACGATTCGGTTTAGCGCGCCGCAACGTTATCAAATCGAGAACGATTCGGTTTAGCGCGCCGCAACGCGCGCAGGGCATAAAACTAGTTATATATAAAAATACATATTCTTACACAGACACTTACTTGAATAAATGCTCAACTGTGACAGGCTTATAATAGACTATATATATCTAGGCAAAAAATAATATTAAAAAAATAAATAAAGATATTGACATGTTACATAAAGCTGTACATTTTCAACATATACAATTCCCGTGACGGGAATAGTTGTTCGCATCCATTAGCTTAAATTGGCGGTCGGCCCTTACCTATTGGACCAACCAGTTTATTACTTTATACACGCTTTAAAATTACGGTTTTGCCCCGGAATAGTGTTTCTTTGCCATTGGTTCAAATGGGCGGCGAGCAATACCCATTGGACCAACCAGTTTATTATTTTATACCCACTTTAAAATTACGGTTTTGCCCCAGTTAAAAATTACGGTTTTGCACCAGCTTCAAAATACATTTACCCTTTTGCCCCGAGCTAAAAAATACGATTTCGCCCTCTGTAAAAAATTTACGATTTTACCCTCAGCCAAAATTACGTTTTCGCCCCAGTTCAAAATAAAATTTTGTCCCCCCCCCCCTCAAAATTACGATTTTACACCAGTTTATTATTTTATACTTATTTTAAAATTACGGTTTTGCCCACAGTTTAAAATTACGGTTTTGCCCCCAATTCAAAATAAATTTATGCTTTTGCCCCCAACTAAAATTTACGAATCTCCCATCGGTTCAAAATTACGATATCACCCTCAATTCAAAATTACGTTTTTGCCCCCAATGCAAAATAAAAATACGGTTTTCCCTAGCTAAAAATTAGGATTTTACTCTCGGGAAAAAAAATTATTTTTCACCCAAGTAAAAATAAAAATATGACTTTGCCCCTGCCAAAAATCGTGTCAAAAAGCTGCCTAACAATCTTTTTACTTTTTATTTCTATCAAAACTATAGTACTGTTTTTTTAATTGGTTGAGAATTGTTCGGCCATCGCCCCGCAACGCGGGCGGGGCATCACCTAGTTAGTTTATACAGTACATTTGAATAAAAGCTCAATTGAAGTAATAAAATATTCTCTCTTTCATTTACAATGACTCTTAATATGCCATTTGCTTTATATTGGGCTAAAATAGAATAAATCTGTCCCGAAAAAGTGAGCAGATGACCACCTGAATCCACCCAAAGAAGAGCGACAAAAAAGAAGCACCGAAAAAGAAGAATACTAATTACAGGATCCGATCATGCAAAGTGGAGAAAACATGCAACTTTCAAGCAAATTTCATTCATAAACGAAAAATTGGTTGCAAGATTTCATTATTTATTTTTTATTTTTTAAAATTGCCATTCTCGTTTTTGTTTTTCCAAAAGTAAGCCAGCAACAAGAAACAAAGAAAAAAGCATAAACATACATGAATGGTTCACATTAATGATCTTTTGCAATGTGATATTTTTTGCATCAGATCAATGATCTTCTTGATAAAGGATGTTAAGACACGCAACATATTTCCTACATATACAAAATCAAGGTAGGGGAATAGTGTCAGGCAGCTGCCTGGCACTCCCCTATTGGACCAACAACTTTATTGTTTTATATCTATTTTAAAATTATGTTTTTCTTCTGGTTAAAATTACCGTTTTGCCCCCAGCTCAAAATAAAATTACGTTTTTGTCCCCATCTCAAAATTACCATTTTGCCCTCAATTCGAAATTATGTTTTCGCCTGGCCCTCCCCCATTGGACCAACCAGTTTATTATTTTATATCCATTTTAAAATTACGTTTTTGCCCCCAGCTCAAATTAAAATTACGTTTTTGCCCCCAGCTCAAAATAAAATTACGCTTTTGTCTCTAGCTCAAAATTACGATTTTCCCTCGATTCAAAATAAAATTGTGGTTTTACCCAGCTCTGAATTACCTTTTCGCCCCCCAGTTCAAAATAAAATTCTGTTTTTGCCCCCAGCTAAAAATTACGATTTTGTCCTCTGTTCAAAAATGTGATTTTCCCTGTTTAAAAAATTACGATTTCGCACTCAGTTCAAAATTACGTTTTGCCCCGGTTCAAAATAAAATTATGCTTTTGCCCCCAACTCAAAATTACGATTTTGCCCTCGGTTCAAAATAAAATTGTGGTTTTGCCTCGAGCTTAAAATTACGATTGTGCCCTTAGTTCAAATTTATTTTACGCTGTTACCCCAAGTTCAAAATTATGAATTTGCCCATGTGAAAATTTACAATTTTGCCCCTGGTTCAAATTTACAGTACTGCTATCACTTTAGCTTTTGGCAAATTACGATTTTACCCCAGTCAAAAAATACAACTTTCCCTCAGTTAAAAATTACAATATTGCCATTGTTTTAGTTTTTTTTAATCAAAACTATAAAAGTGTTTTGTTTTAATTGGTTGACTCGATTTAATTGTTTTCGTATCAATGAGTTGCCTAACACTCGCTCATATTCGGCCATCGCCCCGCAACGCGGGCAGGGCATTTACTAGTTGATATACTATATTAATTGATAACATAACTGAAGAACAGGGAATTAACGGTAACGGCGTTAGAAGAACTCGGTGCCAGAAATTACAATTTCGCCATATCACCATTCGAACCCGGTGAATCGTCGACGATGGTCTGCAGGAAGTCTGATAGCCCATCTAGGGTTCGTGTTCACCCCTGTTGGTGCTAGATCCGTCCGGATCTGGTACTTGCAACACCAATGAAGTGGTTACCGCCATAAACCCTAGGCCACCGGAACTTCATCGACTGTCAAAATAGCATACGACCATTGATCGCCGCTCATTGCCGCTGCCGGAACTTCTTCGAAGGACAGCCTCCATTGTATGCGATCTTAACTTGGAAGTCATAACAGCGGGGCGCCAGCAGACTATAGTCACTGCATAAAGCACCGGATTTGGGCCGCCTTGGTGGCAGCGCTATTTCAACGTAAAACCCTAGCTGCCGCCTACTCAACGATGATGGTGGCTTGCTGTACGGTATGGCAACTCAACACTATGCTACTGAATTATCAATATTAAAGTAGGACAATTTATTGTTGTACTTAGGGTTTGGTTTTGATTGTGGTAGTTGATTGAGAGTGTAGAGAAAGAGCGATTGAAGGAGCTTTTGGGGGAAATGCTTAATGAGTGTGGTTGGAAAGATGAAATGAAGTCTCTCTGCAGGTTCTCACTATCAGTCTTTTTGTTTCTTTATAAATTATTGGTTTATTTTAGATCTGTTTGGGATTGCAGATTAAAACTGCTGATATAGTGTTGCGGATAACCAGTTTTACTTGTGTGTTTGGATAGAACCACAATAAGCAGTTTGGAAGTTATTTAAATGGATGTTGTAGTTATTTGCTTATTTGAAGGTGAAATAAACAGTTTGGGTTTTTGTGACATACCATTGTATTTTTGTGACATCTAAGTTTTATAATGAAGCCCATACACAGTTCATGCATTTCGCTTGCTGCAAATAAGCAGCTACTTTTTAAAAGTTCATGTGAACTTTGGTTAATTATTTTGAGGTTTAACCTGTCGCAATGCGCTGTGGTTTAATTCGGGTATATATGATTTGTTAAAGACGATAAATGGTAACTTTTATTCCATCGTTGTGAATTCGGCACCTGTCCTTTTAGTATATCAACTATGTCAAATTACTTTCTCTTCATTATGATCAACAAAAGTACAAAGCTGTAACCCAAGACATGAGAAAATATAAAATTGTTAATTAATAACTCATCTCTTGCTATATCTATAAAGAAGCCCCCTGCTCTTTCATTAGATATTACCTATATATCGAACTGAAATGATACGGGCTAAGTTACTCTTGCTTAACAAACCGGACATACAACGATTGAGTACCCGCGCATCGCGCGGGGTAATCACACTAGTTATTATATTAATTCAACACAAATCGGGTAGTACTAAAAAAGCTATGGTTTCTAAAAATGTGAGAATGATCATGGATGATTTATCAAACCTAATCAATGGTCACTTTGAATGAGTGTTAAGTGAATAACAATTACATTACTTTTGAGGGCCTTACGGTATGGATTTTAATAATCCTAACTATTTGTCATGGACTGACAATAGTTTCAACAACAAAAATAACTATTAATGGTCCCATATTTTAACCTATTATCCACCAAAGAACATTTTCTAACTTATGTCTAACTGGTTAGTTTTTTGATAACACAGACGCAGACGTGGCACAAACGTTTGTTATTTGATGAGGTGGTTGCTTACGTGGCACAAAATTTTGTTATTTGATGAGGTGACTGCTTATATGGCACTCTCATCATCACCTCACCTCTACCTTCATCTCCACCTCAACTCCACCATCACCCACCTCCACCTCAACTCCACAACCATCACCAGCCGCAACCACCCACCTTCACCTCAACATCACCATCTCCACCTCAACTCCACACCACCAACCGCCACCGGCCACCTCCACCACCACCTTCACCTAGGGCTGTTCACGAGCCGAACCGAGCCAAGCTAGGGCAAAACTCGGGCTCGGCTCGATTATAAACCGAGCTGGAAATCTAAGCTCAGGCCCGGCTCAGTTTGATTTGGCTAGGTTTTGAAAAGAAAATTAATACATAGCTCTCAAAATTTAGTAATCTAAAATATTATTTAATAATTCAAAAGAACATATACAAAATAAGCTCAACCTAATACATTACAAGCCAAAATCAAGTTTAACAACACAAAATACGTTCTTAATTTCAACGAAATACAATGTAAATTCATTAGCATGGTAATCAACCTTTAAATGTAGTATAGATATCAAATTACATTCCTGATCACATGTAAATAATGATTAGTTTTTTGTGATAAATTATAATGTATATAAAAATAAAATATATTAAAAGTAAAATAATTCGAGCAAAGCCGAGCCGAGTTGGTATGCGAGCCAATCCAGCTCATTACGAGCCGAGCTAGACTCACTTTCTAACCGAGCCGAGCCGGGTCGGCCCACTTTCAAACCGAGCCACATCGAGCGAGCTTTTTGGACAACCTTACCTTCACCCCAACTCCACCACCACTCACCTCCACCACCACTAATAGTTAAACTTTGCGGCTAAATTTTTTAAGCTGCACATTACAGTTTCAGATCTTATTGGAGATAGTTGTATCGTTTTGGTTTGCGACTTATAGTTTTAACTGGTAAAAGTGATCGGAGATCTGATATGACGAATAGTTGACCGGGAGGTGTTCGAAAAATTGAGTTTGACCGACACGGACTCATTGTATTCACTGATGATTGGCGACAAGTTATTTGAACTGAGAGTTAATCAAAGTTGTTGTTTTGTTATGGAAGTCGGCGATAAAAAAAAAGTAAAATGCAGGTAAGGTGGAGGTGGGTGGTGGGGGTGATGGTGGTGGAGGTCGGTGGTGGCGGTTGATGGTGGCGGCTAATGGTGGTGGTTATGGTGGTGGAGTTGAGGTGGAGGTGGAGATGGAGGTGAGGTGGTGATGAGAGTGTCACCTAAGTAACCATCACATCAAATAACAGAAATTTGTGGCAAGTCGGTGTCCACGTCACCAAAAAAATAATTGGGTTAGACCTCAGTTAGAAAATGTTCGTTGGTGGACAATAGGTTAAAAGGTGAGACCATCAGTGATTATTTTTGTAGTTGGAACTGTTGCTGACAAATAGTTGGAATTATTAAAATTTGTTATTCCTTATTAATTTTATTTTCTGTTCCATCACTTTTTTAAATGTAAATAATTTGTTGTACATTATTATTTTCAAACGAATTACACCATAAATGGAGCTTTTTTTTTCTTTAATTTGAATATGGTAACGTTATATTCATTTAACAAACTTTTTTAAAACGTCTTGAATTGGGTGTCTTAGGATTTTACAATGGTGTATGTGGAATTTGTGAATTTCTATCTAGAGTCTTATAAAAAAATATATACGCTTTTACCCCACCTTTTGGGACATGTGACGAGTCCTGGTGATTGATTATATACATATTTGTATAATTCAAGATTTGATAATATACATATATGTATATATAGTCAATTTAAAACTATACATATGTGTATATTACGAAAATGTTAGAGAATATGTGTGGTCCAAAATGCTTCTTAAGTTTCTCAAATATGGACTTCTCTTAGAATCCCTACCATAAAATGTATATAGTCAATTTTAAACTATACATATGCGTATATTACGAAAAGCTTTGGGAAAATGTGTTGTTCAGAATACTTCTCAAGTTTCTCAAATAGGGTGGAGTTCTCAAGTTTCCCAGTGTAACACCCGACTCATTTAATTAAGATTTTTAATATAAAATACACATTTTTAAAATAAATGCATCACTTGCACAAAACTTAGTTATGATAACAAGCTTACATGGTCATAGGATTTCAGTTTACTAACCAACTAGTTTAAAAACATTCAACATTTAGTTTAGTGTTTACAAAACGAACATTGTCTACAATAAAGTTAGATAAGCGCGGAAGCTTCAAAATATAGTGTTCGGTTCTTGGATTCTTGCTTGATCGCCATCCGGAGTGAGACCAACATCACCTAATGTCAAAACCACGTTAAATGTTAGTTTTGACAATGTTTAAACACGCATAAACAAGTTCTGGTTTCATAAAATTAAAAACAAAATAAAAATTCAGATTTTAGTCTGTCGCGTGGCGCGATAGACTCAACTACATCCTCCGCGCCCCGCGAGCGCTCTCGCGTGTCGCGACAGAATTGAGGTTCTCTGTCGCGTGTCATGGGGGAACCTATTTTCCAGCGGGTGCAGGTTGAAAACCTGCATTTCCTTCCCAGCACCATTTTTCACAATTTCAACTTCAAATGCGCGTAACTTTTTATCTAAGCGGCCGTTTATGCGCATAACTTTTTAACTTTTTCCTACGTGTCCGTAATTTAATTACCAACGCATCTATCATGATTATTTAATCGAAAGTTGAGTTTACGGACTGAAATGATAATGGTCCCTTATTTATTTATTCGACCCGCAAAATTTTATACTAATTCTAACACTAATATTCTTATGACTTCAAGGCGTGTTTACCCATCCTCCGGGGCTTATGATCATTGGCGTTTCATTACCAATTTCATGGTTTACGCTCTTATGATCCACAATCGCCAAATGGTCTTTCGTACATTTTCATAACATCTAATCAAACACACAATTATTTGACCTGTTTGGCTCATTTATGGAATCCTCCATTTCCAATGACTACCAAACAATTTCTAATCAAGTTCGATTCGATTAACTAGGTAGTGATCACCGTCACTTCTACTAATGCTACCATTTCTAATTAACATAATTTCAAGCGACTATAATATTCAAGTAACATAATGTAACGAAACAAGTTACATACCTTCGTGAAGAATGTTATGGCTCAATTGCCTTCCTCTCTCATTGATATCTCAATATATATATACAAGATACAATCCCACAATTTAGGGAAGAGATAATTACAAAATCAATAACATAATCCTATCTATATTTACAAAAATTATATTCCATTACACCCCCGCAGTCGAAGCAAGAGGTGGGAGAATGTTGAGACTAGAGCGGAAATCGTCAAATAATACTCGAGGTAAGCCTTTGGTGAAGATGTCAGCAATCTGAAGACGAGTGGGGGTATGAAGTATCCGTATTGTACCATGTTGAACATGTTCACGCACAAAATGAATGTCAAGTTCTAGGTGTTTAGTGCGTTGATGCTGAACCGGATTACTAGATAGATATATGGCACTGATATTGTCGCAATACACCAAGGTAGCCGTGGATAAAGGTAGACGCAACTCGAGAAGAAGGTTGCAGAGCCAACAAATTTCAGCAACGATATTTGCAACTGCACGGTATTCGGCTTCGGCTCTGGAACGAGAAATGGTCGACTGTCATTTGGAGGACCAAGATAACAGGTTCTGTCCCATGTAAATGCAATATCTGAAGGTAGAGCGTCGGGTATCCGGACACTCCGCCCAATCAGCATCTGTATAGGCCCATAGAGAAATATCAGGACACGATGAGAGAGTGAGACCATACCCCGCCGTTCCGCGTATATAGCGAATAATACGCTTCAAGGCATTCCAGTGGTCGATGCTAGGGTTATGCATGCGAATACAAATTTGTTGAACGACATAACTGATGTCAGGCCTAGTAAAGGTGATATACTTAAGTTCACCCGCAAGGCTTTGGTATAAAGTGGGGTTGTCAAACGGAACACCGGAGGAAGCACCAAGCTTCGGTTTTGTATCAACAGGAGTTGCGACCGGGTTACAAGTAGACATGCCCGCACGGTTGACAACATCCAAAGCATAAGATTGCTGTGAGAGAAACATTTTGTGACCGGTGCGAGAAACCGTAATACCCAAGAAGTAACTAAGAGGTCCAAGATCTTTCATTGCAAATTCAGCCGCAAGGCTGCCCATTAGTTTCAATCTGAGGGAATCCAAAGAAGTGGTGAGAATACTATCATCGACATAAATTAGTAAATACGCAATGTCACCCCCGTGATGATATGTGAAGAGAGAATTATCACATCGACTTTGCAAGAACCCCATAGATGTAACGAAATCTATAAACCTTTGGTACCATGCCCGTGGTGCTTGTTTAAGCCCGTAAAGTGACTTCTTAAGGAGGCACACATGGTCGGGATAGTCTCGGTGTCGGAATCCCATAGTTTGATACATATACACAGTCTCTGTAAGATTTCCATGTAAGAAAGCGATAATGACATCCAACTGATGAATAGACCAAGACTGCGTTAAGGCCAATGTCAAAACTGTCCGAATCGTAGCCGGTTTAACAACCGGGCTAAACGTCTCGCCACAATCAATACCGACCTCTTGATTTCTGCCATCACACACAAGACGTGCCTTATATCTTTCCAATGTACCATCGGACCTGTATTTGTGACGAAAAAGCCACATGCTACGAATAATATGCATGTCAGGACGTCTCGGGACAAGTTCCCAAGTCTTGTTTTTAATTAAGGCATTGAATTCGTTTTGCATGGCGTTATACCATTCCGGGTTAGACAAGGCATCATTGGGGGTTTTAGGAACAGGAGCGATGGTGGTTGCAGAAAGCGTAAAAAACTGTTTTGGTTTGGAGATACCCAACATAGCACGAGTGTGCATTGTGCTAGTAGGCGGTGGTGGCGGTGGGTTCGGAATTGGGCTGGGCGATGGCGTTTGGTTTATTGGACTTTGGGCCGTGGTGTTTGGAGACGAGGGGTGGGGCTGGGGTGTTGGGCCGGCTGGGATATGGGTTGAACTGGATTGGGCCGCAGGTGAGAAGGGTGGTGGGGATGTGGGCTAAGGAGGGGAGTGGGCCAAGGGGTTGGTGTATGTTTGGGCCGAAGAAGATGGGGTTTGGGGATCAAGTGGGTCCGTAGGTAGTATGGTTTGGGGAAGGGAAATGTAGGGGTGCACGGGATCGTCAAGGAAAGTGTAGGTGTGAGGTGTTTGTTTGTGCGATTTAGAGAACGGAAAAATGGTTTCATCAAAGAGAACATGGAGGTTAATAGTAATGGTTCGGGTTTTGAGGTCAAGGCATTTGTATCCTCGGTGGTTCGATGGATAACCGAGAAACACGCATGGGTAGGAGCGGTAGGCTAGTTTGTGTATGGATGTGTGTGGAATAAGAGGGTAACAGATGCACCCGAACACCCGAAGGTGATCGTAGGATGGTAAACAATGATATAAGCGTTGAGTGGGGGTTTGAAACTTATGTAGTTTGGTTGGGATAATATTTAGTAGGTAAGTTGCGGTTTCAACAGCGTGATGCCAATAGATGTTCGGGGTGGAGGAGTGTGCCAAAATGGTACGCATAAGGTTATTGATGGTGCGGATTTTTCGCTCGGCCTTACCATTCTGGGATGAAGTGTGAGGACAAGAGAATCGGAAGTGCATTACAGTCATAGTGCAAAAATTATGGAATTGGTTGTTTGCATATTCTCGTCCGTTATCACATTGGAATTGTTTAATTTTGGTGCCAAATTGGGTTTGAATGAAGTTGTTAAATTTAGTAAACATGGCAAAAACATCAGATTTGTGGGCTATAGGGTAGGTCCATAGAAAATTGGTATAATCGTCTAAGAATAAAACATAGTAACGGTGGCCCCCATTAGAAAGGATAGGGGATGTCCAAACATCACTATGAACAAGATCAAATGGCATAAAAGTACTTATATTAGAAGCAACAAAAGGAAGTCTAGTATGTTTTCCAAAAATACAAGCAGTGCAAACTTTATTATTCAAAGAACCACATGAAATAGAATGAGTTAGTTTTTAAATTTTGTAAAATAGCTGGGCCTGGGTGACCGAGCCTTTGATGCCAGATGTCTTGAGATATAGCTGTATAAGTGGAAGTAGTGGTGAGGTTGGTGATGTTGGACGGACTGAGAGTGTAGAGATCGTTGGACGGACTGAGAGTGTAGAGATCCCTCGAGCTATTGCACTGTAGGATAGGTTTCCTGGTCTGGAGGTCCTTCACAGTAAAACCATATAGGTCAAATTCAACAGATAATTGGTTATCAGTTGTAAAACGACGTACATAAATAAGGTTTTTAACAAGATTAAGTGCGTATAAAACGTTGTTGAGTTTAAATGGTGGAAAAGGTGGTGGAAGTATTATGTTTCCTTTTCCAAGTACCGGAATGGTTTTGCCATTGCCAACAATAATGTTGCGAATAATGCCAGAATTAAAAATAGAGGGGAACTTATCAGATTGAGGAGACAACGTACCTGACGCACCCGTGTCCGTAGTCCAAGACGAATCGTTGTTGTGGAGGGCCAAGTTGTAAAGCGCCTGAGCGATATCAGTCGGAGAGTAGCCGGTAGTGTATGACTGGGCCGTTGTTTGGTTGCTCGGTTTCGGGCTTAAAATTCCTTGGGCCGAAGAATGATGTTGGGTCGGTTGAGATGGAGAGGGGTTGGATGGGTAAGGGCAAGGGGGAGGCGACCATTGGGCCCAAGGGGAGGAAGACTGTGATGAAGGGTGTCCAACCTAGGGAGGTGGCAGCCAGTAATGTTGCGGGTAATAGTTGTTTTGGTAATAGCGACTACGACCATTAGAGGAACGACCGCGTCCACGGCCTCGGCCGCGTCCGCGATTAGATGGGGTGTCGGGCCTGGGATGGTTACGGGTGTCAGCGGGAGCACGGCTTGCCGTATCGGTGGTGGTGTGGAGGGCTGTTCCAGCGGATTGAGCCGATAGTTTTGCTTGCGCGGTTTTTCGTTCTTCAACTTGGAATAAGCGAGAACGGGTATTGTAAAAGTCTAGGAGGGGTTGGGTTTGCTGAAGAATAAGAGAGATGCTCTCATATTGATCAGTTAGCCCGGTGAGAATCTGGAGGACAAGTTGATTTTCTGAGATGGTAGAACCAAGACTAGTAAGCTGGTCATGGAGGAACTTCATGTGTTGACAATAGTCAGCCATGCTTGAGATTTGTTCAAGACGAGAGTTAAAGAACTTATTTTGTATAGTGATGGTGCGAGCAGCTTGGTTGTCAAGGAAGATGTTTTTGAGATGACACCAGGCGTCATGCGCGGTGGTGTTGGTGATCATGATGGTGTGCATAAGATCTTGAGAGATGGTACCGTAGATCCATTGTAGAACAATGGAGTCGATACGTTCCCACGACTCAAGATAGGTGTGTTTGGTAGCCGGTGCTTTATCCTTGTCTTTGTCGGATGTGTCTTTAGCGGTGGAGGAAGAGGTGGCGGTTTCACGAGGTTGTAAGTGATCAAAGACATTGTAGGCTTTGTAGTGGAGGATGAATAACTCGGCCCACGTGTTGTAGTGTTCGGTTTGGCTATCAAGAATTAACCGGATAAAATTTTTAATGTTGTTGACGGTGACTGCGGGATGGATGGGGGAAGACGCCATTGGCGGCCGATGGGAGGAAACGGTTGGACGACGAAGAGGAAAGAAAAAAATTGAAGAGAGGGAGGTTTAGGGTTTAGGCTCTTGATATCATGAAGAATGTTATGGCTCAATTGCCTTCCTCTCTCATTGATATCTCAATATATATACAAGATACAATCCCACAATTTAGGGAAGAGACAATTACAAAATCAATAACATAATCCTATCTATATTTACATAAATTATATCCCATTACTTCAAAGCGCTCCCTTCAAACGCGCGTCACCACCGGCTTGTCCGCTAGACTTTCCGGTTTCCTTTCCTATAGAGTTCAAGCACGAATTGTTTAGAACTCTTTTCTTAACATTCCATGCATAATTCACCAAAATATACAAGTATGTGTTTTTATTCAAATTTTCAACATTAGGCTTTCTTTTAGGCATTTCTACGAACACCTAAAGGGCATAATTTCCTGAAGTTTACTATCAAGCTCATGACTAATTATGTAGTCAAAATTAATCATCAATTAAGCAAGTTCATGTCAATTTTTCACATCATATTCTGAAATCACTTCATAGAACTCGAATTACACTAGAATAACAATCATAATCCTAGTGTTTGACATACTTCTGCATAACCCATTTAACACCTTCATTGGTGATTATGAGTTTCACAAGTAATAAGAAAAATTTCAACAAGTAATTTGTTGGTGCTGTTAGTGAAAGAGTAAAGCCCAGAGACTGATCATGACTGAAGATGTGAAGACACGACACTGTCAGACTCGATACGTGCGACTCGTCAACATCTAAGGGGGAGTCTGTTGGTGCATACATTTGTCGACTTTGTCTTGTATTGAATCTTAGATAGATTGTATAGATCAGGGCACGTTTTACGAGAAAATAGGAAAGTTTAGAGTGTTAGAGGCTGATTTCGCTCCAAATGCTCAAATAGGTGATTTCGCCCGAAATCTAAAGAGCTGATTCCGCTCCAAATGACTTCATGTCATTTCAGGCGAAATCAGGATCCTATATATAGGTGTCCATGAGCGAAATCAGAGATCCAGTCCTTGTATTCCATACCGAAGTGCTGCCGGTGTGAGATTTGATTGTAAACAACGTTAGATCAATACAATCAGTGTTTAAAGTGAAGATTTAGCTGTTTCTACCTTTGATTCTTAGTTTCCGCCTCTGAAACAAAGTAAAACTCCTCTGAACGACTCATTCGGGTTTATACACGATCCTACAATTGGTATCAGAGCTAGTTGGAGGAGTTCTGTAGTTTACAGTCGAATTTCATTGAAATTTCTTACTTCTACACCTTCTTTCATCATTTTAGGAAGATTTCACGGTCAAAACCAGTTCAATTTTTCACAGACTGTTTAATATTGGACATAGACAAACCCTTGAAAGTTTCATGTTAAAATACGGACTAAAAATGGACCAAAATAGATCCTAAACTGATTCCGCTTGAATAGACCATTTCTGATTTCGCTCGAGAAATCTGATTTCGTTCCAGAATTAGCTTCATAGCCTGTTTCCGCTCCAGAATTTCTGTGTTTCCGCTCCAAATAGTTCCTGATTCCGCTCCAGGCTGCCAAACTTGTGATTTCGCTCCAACTTCAGTGCTGATTTCGCTCCAAGTTAATATCCTGATTTCGCTCCAAATCACATATTGGTGATTTCGCTCCAGTCTACCAAATCTCAGATTTCGCTCCAGTGTGCATTGTAATTTCGCTCTAGACTGTTTGTAGTGATTTCGCTCCAAACATCATTTAGTGATTTCGCTCCAAAGGTTGTTTGCTATTTCGCTCGAAATTGCATTGATTAATTCCGCTCGAAAGTAACTGTTTTTTGAAAAACGTGATACATCATCATGAGTGAAGAGTTCTACAACGCGTTCGCTTCATCCCCGACTACTCCGGCTTCCATTGCTCAGAATATGAACTTGGAAAACGAGACCGGAACGTTACAAAAGCCCCCGAAACTGATGAGTATTGAAGAGTACTACGGGTGGAAAGACAGATTCGAAAACTGGGTTCAGGCAAACCATCTTAGGTCATGGGAATGTATTTTGAAGAAATATGTTTTGCCACGTACTGAGTTACAAGTTGTGAAAACAATTTCTGAGTTTAGTGATCAAGAACGGGATATGTACAAAGCCGAAAAAATGATGATTAGTCTTTTACAGCAGGCAATCAAAGAAGACATCTTCATTCTGCTTCAGCATGACAAGACTTCAAAATCAATATGGGATGCTCTTCGAATCAAGTTTGAGGGTAGTGAGAACATGATTAAGAGCAAGAAAGCATTACTCAAGAAAGAGTTTGATCTGTTCAGTAGTTTACCAGGAGAAGATACGAAGAAGCTGATTGAACGTTACTGCCACTTAGTGCGAACCATGTCGATGCTGAGTATTACAAAAGAGCCTGATGAGTGGGTAGACAAGTTAGCGGATGCTTTACCGCAAAAAGAGTGGGGAACATATTTGATGATCTTGAAGAATACGGGTGTTTATGATGGGTTAACGATTTCTCAGTTTATTGAGAAGATTGAGGGTCAAGATTTGGAACAGCAGAAGATTGCAAGGATGAACACTTCAAATGGTCAACAGGATGTAAAAATGTATTACAAAGGCAGTGTTCCAGAAGTTGAAAGAAGCCCGAAAATCCAAACTGCGTTTAGTGCTGGAGATTCATCGGAAAAAGTTGATCAGACTTCAAACAAAAGCAGTGGTTTTTCTTCATACCCGAGTGTTAATCCAAAAGATACTACATCGAGCTTTCATTCTCAAAGCACAAAGACTGGAAATGGTTATGTGATACAGTGCAACATTGCATTGAATCTTCCAGATGGTCAAAGTTTTTCTGAAGAGGTTGCGAAAGATCACATGGCGTTGCTTGGTTTCGTGCTACTATCTTATGAAGGTTTGGTCGCAGGGCGGATCGGGAATCCTATGCTCACAAAGGAGGATTACGATCAGATAGACGCTGAAGAAATAGAAATTATGGATATCAAATGGTGTCTAGCTAGTGTTCTTAGACGAGCAGAAAAGTTCAAACTGATTACTGGGAGAAATGACTTTCTTGATGCACATGTTTCTACTTTAGGTTTTGATAAATCTAAAGTTACTTGTTTTCGATGCAGGGAGAAAGGTCATTTCAAGAGGGAATGCAAGAACAGAGAAGCTTGTGATGTAAAGAATCCGTTCGGAAAAGATGACTATTACCGGAAAGCCATATATCAGCAAGTTGGTCAAGAACAACAGCAAGAACCACAGGTGGCTCATGGTAGAAAAGTGATCGAGGATTCAAAAAGAGCATGTCTGGGGAATCAAGAGAACTTTAACTGGAATTTTCAAGATGATGAAAAATTGCCTGAAGGTTTTAGTTGGGATATGTTTGTGAATGATAAAGGAGATTTCAAAGCATTCATTGCTAAAATTTTGAAAGAACCAGATATGTTTACTATATGGATGAAGTCTATCGGTAAAACTGTGAAGAATGTGGAGGAAGAGTCTGTTGCATCTAAAGAAAGCTTACAGAGCTCAGATGAAAGTTCACAAAGTGATGAATGTTCAGAAAAGGAAGTTGTTTTTTATCAAACACCAGCTGATTCTGGTTCTTCGGATGATAATCCTGAAAAGTCAATTGAGTTTGATCAATCACCAACTGACGACACAGTGATGATGAAGAAGAACAGCATATTAACGTTGCTAAAACTCATCTCTCTCCTGAAAGTTTTCATTTTTATTTTGCAGATCGCTTGGAAAAACTGAAAGAGAAACAAGCTGCAAAAGAACAAATGAAACAGAAGTCTGAAAGTGGTGATCAAACAAAGGAAGCTGTTCAGAATGAAGAAGTAAAAAGTGTTGCTGAGGAGATTGCTGAACCAAAAAAGATACATGAAGCAGAAAAGGTGGTTGAAATTGAAAAGATCATAGAAGTTGAAAAGATTGTGGAAGTCATCAAGCCTTGCTTGAAGTGTTTGGAATCTTGCAAGGAATGTGTAGCAAAAGATGAAAAGCTGGCTGAGCTTGAGAAGATGAAAGAACAATTACTGTTCAATATCAACTATGTAAAGGAGTCTTATGATGTTTTGAACAGAACAGTAACTGGTCTTCAAAAAAACAAACTCTGAAAGAGAAAATGCTTTGACGATGATGAATGCAACATTGATGACGAAACAGAAAGCTATTAACTTTTATATCGGAGAAAGTGCTAAGTGGAAGCAAGAGTTGGAAACTGAAAAGATTGAAAATGAGAGAATCAGACGTTTATTACAAAGTTATTCTAGTTCTGATTATCTTATTGATAGAATTTATCCGACTGTTGCAGGTATGGAAGCTTTTCAAGATGAGAAGCAAAAGAAAAAGGATACTGGTAAGAAACCGACTGCTAGCTATAACAAGTGTCCGCCTCCGATCTGGGAAGGTTATTCTCCTAGAAAACCAAATGAGGAGCAAGTTCAAAAGGCAGTCAATATAAAACTAAAGTCTGATATAACCGATGAATTACCAGAAAACATTGACGTGGTTTTTACATCGTCTGACACTGATCATGAGTCTGAGTTAATTAAAAAGGTGGTCGATCAGGTGTTGGATACTGATGAGGAGTCTGAGTCAAAGTCTGAGTCTGGAGGTTCAAGTTCGTCAGTCAACAGTCCAAAGTCGTCGGTTAAAAGGGCTTACAGTAAAGAGTTTTTGTTATCAAAAGCAAATTTGGATGATGAAACATTTGAAGTAGCATACACTTTAAATGATTCTGACAAATTATATTCTGACAAAGAGTTTCCAATAAGAAGTGTTAAATTTGAAATGATCAAAAAGGTTTTCAAAATGACAGAAATTAAGATTTCTGAAATAAAAGATTTAAATCTTACTGTAAAACCTAAAAAATACACTTCAAGAGTTCAACAACGATTAAACAAGAAAAAGGGTTACAATTCTGGTTTCGGTTTTCAAAAAAAACCAAACCATAAGGGTAGCTACAAAAAGAAAGGTTTAGGTTTTATTCCACCTAAAAATTATAAAAATGAGAAAAATTCTAAAACAAAAACAGAATTTGTTTCAGGTGGAAGTGCTGAGGAGGAACAGAAGAAACCTTTCTGGAAACAATCAAACCAGGAGTTTCTTGCTGAGAAGAAAAGGAATAGAACTGGAGTGTTTCATCCAAAAAAGACTCGAACCTGTTTCAAATGCAATGAAGTTGGTCACATTGCATGGAATTGTCCGAAAAATGCTAAGACTAAAAAGCGAGTTTTTGAAAAATTGAAAGAAATAGTTGTTGATGTTGAACCACCAACAGAAAAATTCAGAATTTTTGAAAACTCGATTTATGAAGTTGGTGAGTGTTCAAAGAAAAATTTTTACAAAAAGAAAGCCAAAGACAACCAAGTGTGGGTTGTTAAGAAAGGTGATGTAAAAATCGGCAATGAATTTGGTTCCACAAAGCCAGAAGAGCCACAGGGTGAGGTAAAAGAGGTAAATTCTGTATCTTCAGTGAATGATGATGAATTTCTATCACTGAAGTTTGAGAAGATTAAACAAAAAGTTGGTAAGGTTGAGATCTCGAATCAATTTTACTCCGAGAAGAATGAGTTTGATGTTGAGAAAACATTCAATGGAAATGTTAAGAAAAGTTTTGGGAAAATGCTTGATGGGAAAGTAAAAGGGGTTAAAGATTTTTACGCAACAAAGAAAGCAACTTTTAACCCAACTGAACAAGAGCTAAAGGAGTTAAAACCACCCAAGGTTGGTCAAACTTGGGTGGAAATTCTTTTCTCTTGAACATCTGACTTGCCGGGGATCCCAAGTTTGTAATCGCGGATCAGGAATCGGCATCTTTCTTAGTAATTGATTGTGTGATTGAATCTTAAAAATAGTTGAATTTTTACAGGATAAGTGTGAATTGCCGGAGCTTCCAGGTTGGTAAGTGTGAAGCAGGATTCGGCATCCTTATTGGTAAAATGATTTTGTGTAGATGTGGTATTCCTACAAGTTGGTTGATGAAGGTTTACACCTACAAGTGATAAATCAAGGACATTAAGTTGTACTTGTTTTTCCTACAAATGGTTAATCAAGGTCATTAGGTTGAACTTGATTGGACCAAACTTTCTAGTGGTTTTTGAAAGACAAAGTGATGAATCAAACTCCTAATTTTACAAGTGGTAAAACCGACAAAACTTATTTTCCGGAAAAATCATTTTGGTTAAAACAAACTTAAGTGTTTTGAAATCATAATGAGAAACTAGTTTTGTGTAAGGGGGAGTTCGGATTGTTTATGCCAAGAGGATGGCGAATTGAAGCGATTTGATATCGGTTGTCATTTTATTGTAGAGTTTGTTTTCAAATTTCCTTTAATGTGTTTGCATTTTAGGGGGAGTAGAAATTTTCAGAAAATCCAAAAACATTAGAAAATTTGAAAAAGACAAAAACATGATAAAATCAAAAATGAGTTTTTGTGTCAAAGAAGAGGAAATGATAGTACATCAGTAGACATTTACAGTATGCTAAAGAAATGTAATGTTTAAATAGCGTTAAATAGTCTCACTGATGATATGCCGATGGGTTTTTACACATTTAGTAAACTTTTTCGGGATATAAATCTAAATTCAAACTTGCTTATTTCATGGGGAACACTACTTGGATATATAGGTAACCCCTGAAATCTCGTTTGAAAGGTCCATCTTTCTGAGATACTAGGTCTTTATGCTCAGTGATATCTGGGGTATTATCCCGGGACTTCTGCTGAATGGAAATTCTGACCTAGTCCCCGGAGAATACTTTCCGCTTGCTTGAAACATAGCGCCGCCCTCAGCAAATTGATGAAACAATAAAATTGATAGTCATTGCTGTTGTAATTCAAAAGATCCTCTAAAGGGGACACACCAAAAGTCGAGCCGTCATCTCTCTGCTGAACGGAAGTTCTGACCTGAGCTCTCACGGTTTCGTACTATAATTTATTCCCTTATAGATATCATCTGTGGTATACTCACCTGTAAGACTGAATATTGGGATCTGGATACGGGAGTATATTCAAGAGGTGGGACACATGAATGAGTTTAAGTCCTTAAAACATCTAACTCATATCCTGAATTAGTTGAAGTTTGTGTGAAAATTTAAGTGGATCAGTATATCGGCAATCTAAGTGAATTGTTTAATTCTTAATGTGTAACTAAGCTCAACGGTACTTGTGACTTGTCATAAACTGATATGATCCTATTACACAAAACTCACAAAAAACAATTTGTCTGTAAATATTTCTTTACTGCATTTCTTTATTTTAAAAAATCCAAAAAGATTTTCAGTGTGTTTTAGCATAATTTTTTTTGAAAAACTCAAAAAGATTTTCGACAACTAGTGTTGGAGAGCTGATTTTCAAAATTCCAAGTGCTAGACATGATGAACAAATGGTTTGGGATAATGTGTTTTGATCATATTTTAAAGAGGTTCATCAAGATTATTGAGTTATTTTTGAGGGAGAGTCAGTGTTAGTGCATACATTAAATTGTTAAATTTAGAAAATTTACTTTGAGGTAGAGATTGTGCAGGATTATGAAAGAGCTGGATTTATCAATCCTGAGAATACCTGAGTAGGATAAAAGCCAGGTTACGATCTTGGGTCAACTTCCGGAAGAGCCAGGCCATTCGATGACAAGCTTGTGTTTAAAGAGCCAGGTTTCAATACCTGAGGATGCTGTAGATAGATATTGAGCCAAGCAAAGATTTTGAATTTGTGAAAGTCAGATTACGATCCTGAAGCAGATGATGCTGAAGAACTAAAGGAATGCCAGCACATTGTTAAGGGGAGTCTGTTGATGCTGTTAGTGAAAGAGTAAAGCCCAGAGACTGATCAAGACTGAAGATGCGAAGACACGACACTGTCAGACTCGATACGTGCGACTCGTCAACATCTGAGGGGGAGTCTGTTGGTGCATACATCTGTCGACTTTGTCTTGTATTGAGTCTTAGATAGATTGTATAGACCAGGGCACGTTTTACGAGAAAATAGGAAAGTTTAAAGTGTTAGAGGCTGATTTCGCTCCAAATGCTCAAATAGGTGATTTCGCCCGGAATCTAAAGAGCTGATTCCGCTCCAAATGACTTCATGTCATTTCAGGCGAAATCAGGATCCTATATATAGGTGTCCATGAGCGAAATCAGAGATCCAGTCCTTGTATTCCATACCGAAGTGCTGCCGGTGTGAGATTTGATTGTAAACAACGTCAGATCAATACAATCAGTGTTTAAAGTGAAGATTTAGCTGTTTCTACCTTTGTTTCTTAGTTTCCGCCTCTGAAACAAAGTAAAACTCCTCTGAACGACTCATTCGGGTTCATACATAATCCTACATAATTGACTAGGGTTTATTCCTAGACACAATTTCATTCCAAATTCATACAAACAACATTCATGCATCACAAATTTCGAATTTCATATGTTCATCCAGAATTTTAGATGGAATCAAATAGTGAATTTTTACATACCTTATGATCCCTTTACTAAGGAGATCACTAATCTATGCTTGGATTTCACTTTGGAACTGATTTGATCCTTCAATTTGGCCAATTTAGCAAAAACTAGGGTTTGGAGGTGAGCTCTTGGTCGCCCCTGTGTTTTAGTCGAACCAGACACACACACTTGTGTGTGTTTGGGTTTTATTTTTTTTTTGTTTTAATGAAAGTTATTTCAATTTTGACACCTTTAACCCTCCAACTATCATTAGGTTTTTATTTTAGGTGTTTTCAACCCACTAACATGTTACTACAAGGCTTTCCTCTAACTAGGTTATTTTATTCCTAGTTAATTCACTTTATTTATTACCGACATCAAACTTATAATAAAAGGTTTATATTTTAGGGGTGTTACAAGTCCACCCCCCTTAAAAGGGTTTCGTCCTCGAAACCGGAATACGTACCAAATAAAGTTGGGTAGTGACGTCGCATCTCCTCTTAGGATTCCCATTTAGTATCCGAACACTTTCTATGCTCCCACTTGATCTTCACTTAATCAATTTTCTTATTCCGCAAACCTTTAACCTTCCTATCTAAAATCTCAATTGGCTTTACCGCGTAATTAAGGCTATTGTCCACCTCGATATCATCGTAGTGGATGTAAGCCGTTTCCTCAGCTAGACATTTTCGTAGTTGTGACACGTGAACGTGCCATGGATTCCGCTTAATTCTTCCGGCAATTCAAGGCGATATGCTACCTTTCCAACCCGTTCAATGATTTTAAACGGTCCAATAAACCTCGGGCTTAATTTTCCTCTTTTTCTGAACCGGATAACGCGCTTCCATGGGGATACTTTCAGCATAACTCTGTCGCCCACCTGAAATTCAATCGGTTTTCATCTTTTGTCAGCATAAGACTTTTGTCTGTCTTGAGTTGCTTTCAAATGGGCTCGAACCACGTCAATTTTCTCGTTAGTGGCTCGAACTACATCTTTATGGGCCAGTTCACGCGGACCCACTTCACCCTAACATACCGGGGTTCTACACTTCCTACCATATAGCATCTCATACGGGGCCATGCCAATACTGGCATGATAACTGTTGTTATAAGAGAATTCTGCTAACGGTAAATACACATCCCAACTACCCCCGAAATCGATAATACACCCCCTCAGCATGTCTTCTAGTGTCTGTATCGTTCTTTCAATCTGCCCATCTGTTTGAGGATGGTATGCAGTGCTGATAAATAGTTTCATTCCCATTTGATCTTGGAAATCTCGCCAGAATTTTGAAGGAAACCGGGTATCCCTGTTAGACACGATGGATACCGGTACTCCGTGGCGTGCCACTATCTCATTGGTATATACCTTCGACATCTTTTCTGACATATAAGTCTCACGTATAGGAATATAGTGAGCACTTTTTGTCAGTCTATCAACAACCACCCATATAGCATCAAATCATCGGTTCGTCTTTGGTAGTTTGGTCAATAGGTCTATAGTGATATGTTCCCATTTCCAAACTGGAATATCTAATGGCTGAAGTTTACCATAGGGTATTTGGTGTTCCGCCTTGACTTGTAAACAAGTCAAGCACTTTTCCACATACTTCGCCACATCCCTTTTCATTCCGGGCCACCAGTATTTTGTTTCAAGTCGTTGTACATCTTGGTCACTCCCGGATGGATGGAGCATCGGCTTTTGTGTGCTTCATCGAGTAGAAGCTTTTTAACTCCACACGAGTTAGGAATCCATATTCTGCCAAACCGGGTTTTCAACCCATTGTTATTATCCGTTAACTCTTTCAACTGGCCAACGATTCTTTCACTCTTCTAATTTTCCTCTTTTATCGCCTCGACTTGTGCTCCTCGGATTTGTTCAAGTAAACTCGAGGTCACAACAAGCTGCATCAATCGTACTCGTATTGGAATATAATCTGTTTTCCTACTCAAAGCATCCGCCACAACATTGGCCTTCCCGGGGTGGTAATGTATCTCGCAGTCATAATCTTTTACCGTTTCCAACCATCGCCTTTGCCGCATATTTAACTCCTTCTGGTCGAAGAAGTATTTTAAGCTCTTGTGGTCGGTAAATATGGTTCACTTTACTCCGTATAAATAGTGCCTCCATATTTTAATGCAAATACCACGGCCGCTAATTCAAGATTGCGTGTGGGGTATTTCTTTTCGTGCACCTTTAGTTGCCTCGAGGCATAAGCTATCACCTTGCATCGTTGCATCAAAACACATCCGAGCCCCGAATGTGACGCATCCGAGTAGACTACCATATCTTTGACTCCGTCCGGCAACGTTAATACCGGAGCGTGAGTTAACTTCTCCTTTATCGTTTGGAACGCCTTTTCCTGTTCAACACCCCATACGAATCTCTCCTCCTTCCGAGTTAATTTAGTTAGCGGTGAAGCAATCTTGGAGAAATCTTGAATAAATCTCTTGTAGTATCCCGCAAGCCCTAAGAAACTTCTAATTTTCGAAGGATTCTTCGGAGGGCTCCATTTCGACACGGCTTCTATCTTTGACGGATCTACCAATATTCCATCGGCACTTACGATGTGACCGAGGAATTGTACCTCTCGTAACCAGAAGGCACACTTCGAAAATTTTGCATATAATCTTTCCCGTCTAAGGGTCTCTAACACCTCCTGTATATGATGCGCGTGATCCGCCTCATTTTTCGAATACACTAGAATGTCATCGATAAACACGATTACCGACTTGTCTAACATAGGTTTGCAAACCCGGTTCATGAGATCCATGAAAGCCGCGGGTGCATTCGTCAATCCGAATGACATCATGAGGAACTCGTAATGTCCGTACCGCGTACGAAAGGCCGTCTTCGATACATCCTCTTCCTTGACCTTAAACTGATGATACCCCGATCTAAGGTCAATTTTCGAAAACCAATTCGCACCTTGTAGTTTCTCGAATAAATCATCAATTCTCGGAAGCGGTATCGATTCTTCACCGTGAGTTTGTTTAACTCCCGGTAATCAATACACATTCGCATGCTCCCGTCTTTCTTTTTCACAAACAATACCGGTGCACCCCAAGGAGACACACACGGCCTTATAAATCCTTTGTCGAGTAAGTCTTGAATTTGCGACATTAATTCTTGTAACTCCGACGGCGCGAGTTGGTATGGCGCCTTAGCTACGGGTTTCGCGCCCGGAACCAATTCGATTCCGAACTCTACTTCTCATTTGGGCCGTATTCCAGGAAAGTCTTCCGGAAACACGTCTTTGTAATCACGTACCACCGATACATCTCCAATCTTTGGTGATTCTTTCCTTGGTTCGTTTGCGTATATCATAAACGCTCTACATTCGTGCCTAAGCTTGTGAGCTTTTAACATTGAGCATATGACCGGATTGCCTCCTTTCTCGCCATAGATTGTAACGTGTTTTCCGCTCGGAGATGTTAACTTTATCTCTTTACGGAAACACACGAATTTTGCGTGATGTTGAGATAACCAATCCTTCCCAACAACCACTTGGAACTCTCCCATCGACATCGGGATTAGATCTATTGAGTATTCTTCGTCATCGATACTCAATTTACATCCTTGACAAACATCACACACTATAAAACTCTTGTTGTCCCCTATTTCAACTTCTAAGGGCATAGATAATTTCGTCAATACAAATGAAGGATGTCGAATAAATCTATGTGAAATAAAGGATTTATTCGCACCCGTATCAAATAATACACGTGCAGGAATTGAGTTTATTGCGAATATACCTGAGACTACATCGGGTTCTATCTTCGCTTCAGCCGCGGTTAGTTTGAAGGATTTGTCCTTCGCCTTTTGGGTTTCTGTTGGAGATTCTTTGTTATCTTTCTTTCCAACCAAGTCCGGGCATTCGGACTTCTTGTGACCCAGTTGGTAACATGTGTAGCAAACAGAAACTTTTCCCGGTCATAGCGAAGCCGTGTGCCCTGTCGTTCCGCATATGGGACACGGTTTATCTTTGAAACGACATTCGCCTTTATGTCCCTTTCCACACACTTTGCAATTTGGCGACCCGCCTTTCACATAGGCCTTTCGTGTCGACTACAATGTTCTTGCCTTCTTTGTAGGACTTGGATTCACATCCTGCGCCCTTCGTTCGCCCCTCTCTACTTGTTTCTTCAATTCAATCTCCCGCTCTCGGGCGATGTTAATGATTTCTGTGAGGGTCTCGTACTTCAAGGGAGTCCTGAACTCCCGATATTCAGCGCTCAACATATTGTAATAGTAGTATATCTTCTGCTCTTCGGTAGTCACTAACTCATCACAGAATCTCAGCTTATCCATGAAAATACCCGTGATCTTATCAATTGATTCACCCTTTTGCCTTAACTGGATGAATTCCTCCTTGATTCTGTTGATGACCGCCTTGGGACTGTGGTGTTTAAGGAATGGTGCCTTAAACTCGTCCCACGTCATAGCCTTTGCCGCTTCGGCTCCAATCTCCTTCTTCTTATTATCCCACCCATCCTTGGCTTGATCCCTTAACTGACCTGTTCCGTAAGCCACAAAATCGCTTACGTCACAGTGGGTCCTTTCAAACACCCCTTCGACATCACTTAGCCATCGTTGGCATATTATCGGGTCAACCTCCCCATTGTAGATTGGCTGTTTACAAGCCATAAAACTCCTTGTATGAGCAACCTTTCCGTTCTACGGATTTTTCCTTCACAAGGTTGACATTGTCTTCCAACCTTTTAACCCGTTCTTTAACTAACGAAAGCACCGTACTTTGGATCTTGTCTATAAAACCGGATAGACTATTCTAGATTGTCTTTCCTACCTCTTCAGCAATCACCTCTTTCATTTGTTCGGTGACTGTCGGCACCGCATCATTGTTACCTTTTTCCGTCATCTTGAAACTGAAATGTTTATACCAATTGTTAAACATTTCACTTATAACATATACTTTATTCGCTTCGGTTTAGCCAAGTTCATAACTTGCTTTAACCGTTCTCATTGCGTGCACTTTCCGGGTTTGAGTGTGTTAACACGCTCTTCCCGCGCACGTCCACTCACGTTTCTTTTTCTAACATTTAATAAAATCTACTAAAGTAACTAATTCTTACCTGACGTTTGATCAAGCTTGAACCGAACACACTTTGTTGACAACCTTGAGCTCTGATTACCAACTTGTAACACCCGACTCATTTAATTAAGATTTTTAATATAAAATACGCCTTTTTAAAATAAATGCATCACTTGCACAAAACATAGTTATGACAACAAGCTTACATGGTCATAGGATTTCAGTTTACTAACCAACTAGTTTAAAAACATTCAACATTTAGTTTAGTGTTTACAAAACGAACATTATCTACAATAAAGTTAGATAAGCGCGGAAGCTTCAAAATATAGTGTTCGGTTCTTGGATTCTTGCTTGATCGCCATTCGGAGTGAGACCAACATCACCTAATGTCAAACCACGTTAAATGTTAGTTTTGACAATGTTTAAACACGTATAAACAAGTTCTGGTTTCATAAAATTAAAAACAAAATAAAAATTCAACTAGAACCTTCGCGCCCCGGGAGCGCTCTCGCGTGTCACGACAGAATTGAGGTTCTCTGTCTCGTGCCGCGGGGGAACCTATGTTTTACTAAGGAGATCACTAATCTATGCTTAGATTTCACTTTGGAACTGATTTGATCCTTCAATTTGGCCAATTTAGCAAAAACTTGGGTTTGGAGGTGAGCTCTTGGTTGCCCCTGTGTTTTAGTCGAACCAGACACACACACACTTGTGTGTGTTTGGGTTTTTTTTTAATGAAAGTTATTTCAATTTTGACACCTTTAACCCTCCAACTATCATTAGGTTTTTATTTTAGGTGTTTTCAACCCACTAACATGTTACTACAAGACTTTCCTCTAACTAAGTTATTTTATTCCTAGTTAATTCACTACCGACATCAAACTTATAAAAAAAGGTTTATATTTTAGGGGTGTTACACCCAGAATGTTTAATAGCTACAGAATGTCAAGTGATTAAATACCATCAATTTAATCGTCTCGTCTAGATTACACTTTAATCCCTCATCATTATAAAAAATGTTGATCATTAGTTAGTAGTTACACTTTATCCCCTTATAAAACTATCTCCTCTCACGATTTTTTAAACGGTCATAGCTTTTTGGTACGTTAATATATCTTTTTTTAATTACACCATAAAAACGAGTATTTTATTCTCCTTAATTTGAGTATAGTATTGCTATAGTTTTTTTACTTAAAAAATTGATGTGTTACGTGATTAATAGTGTCTAAGGGTGGGTAATAACTAAATTGTTAACCGAAACCGAACCGAAATAAACTAAAACTAAATTAACTGAAAACTGGTTAACAGGAACCCGAATCAACCAAAAACAATTATCGATTTTTTTTGTACCCTCATTTAACCAAAATTAACTGAACTGGATCATTCATATTTACATAGATTTCTAGCTTTAATATCTTCAGTTCATGTATTTCATATTTATACCCTCATTTTATGTATTTATATCTTCATTTCATGAACCTATACATCCATTTCATCTATTTATACCTAAATTTCAAGTATTTCTAATTGGCTATTAACCGAAATTAAATGAATTAAACCAAAATCCGTCAATCTAACTGAATAAACCAAACCAGTTAACTGAAACGGTTTGGTTAATAAAATAGACTAATCGATAACCTCGATTTCGGGTGAGAATAATAATTTAACCAACCGAACAATGCACGCCGTGGCAATGTTTGTGTTTCCCAACGCATCACGCGCGCACCTATCGGTTATTAATGAAAACGAGTTATTGGTGAGGAATAACTAAACCTTTAACCTAAACCAAACCGAAAACAGACGAAACCGAACCGAAATCAACTAAAAACAAAATTAACTGAAAACTGAAAATCGAATTAACCAAAACCGGTTATCAATTTTTGTGTAATCTCGTTTAACCAAAATTAGTTGAACCGAACCAAAATGTTTATATTTTCATATATTTATTACTTTTATACCTCCAGTTCATATATTTCATATTTTATATCTCAATTTCATATTTATACTTTAACTTCATGTGTTTATACCTCAATTTCATATATTTCTAAGCGGAATTTTGCAGCCCAATTTTGGTTTTTACTATTAACTGAAATTAAATGAACCAAACAAAAAACCGTCAATCTTACCGAATAAACCGAAGTGATTAACAGAAAACCAATTGGTTAATAAAATAGATAGATGACTTTGGTTTCGGCTTCGGTTGAGGATAATAACTGAATCGACAGAACCATGCACAATACAATGAAACTGATTACTCGATTACTTTGCTTTTGATGTATATTTATCACAATGAAGCTACAATAAATATTATATGAATAAGAAAACTACAAAAAACGAGTATCGCAATGCGATTTATCGCTCCCATCGCATGAGTATTATTACATACTCATACATATATTTCGTTATATGTATACACACACATCGTTATACCTATGGATTCTATGTGTTTACTTCTATTTATATGCAAAGTATACATCAGAGTTATGTTTTTGCATAAGTAATGCATGAACTGCGAGAAAATACTATTAAAGTTTCATGTATTTATGATGATGCCATCGTGCGGGATTTTTTATTATGCAAAGTTGACTTTAAATGAAACTATAGAAGAGACGATTAAAATTTTGGTCAAAGGTGTAAAGAATTAAATAAATAAAAAAAACCATCAAAAAGTGATTGGCCAAAGAAAAAGAGGGTTAGCTGTGATTGGCCAACAATATCTCCATCAGGCGTTTTATTTTGAACGCCCCAACCAATTTTTTGAAGAAAAACATCCCCGGGGGTGGTGTGCAGGCGTTTTTGAGGCAATTCACCCCCAAATGCTGCCCCACTACGGATCGTCTAATATGTAATTTTAGGAATCATCATATAAATTATGTGATTCCCAATGAGATCATAAAAAAAAATTAAGTCGCCGTTGGTTAGATGAGTGTCTGAGAATGAAGACTGAGACAAGTTTTTTTTTGAAACGTATACTTCATTAGAAAAAGCCGAACCCGAAAACTTGGACGGACAACAACCACAGCGAAACCTATTGGTAACGGTTCCGTTTCGTTTAGCGTTGCGGCTGTCAAACCCATGATCGACATCACAAATGATTTCAGCTCCAGGTACGTTATGGATTGAGTCAAATGGGTCCTGTTAAAATGCAGTGTTTTTTCCTGGAGAGCTTAATTAAATACGGTGAAGGTGCTTTCGAGACGAGGGATTTCAATTGAAGACAACATGTGCTCTTTTTGCTCTTTCGAGGTGGAGTCGGTGGACCACATGTTCACGGCTTATTCCTGGGCTGTTGTGCTTTGGCAAAAGATTGGAGTGTGGTGCCGTGTGCCGCAATTCTTTATTTTCTCGTTCAGAGATCTGCTTGACATTCATATCCACTATGGGAAGCGGGATGCGGAGAAAATTGCTCTGCAAGGTATTGTGGTCGTGTCTTGCTGGTGCCTTTGGAGAGCCAGGAACAACATCAGATTTTCCCAGAAACAAATTAAGGTGGAGGAGATTTTTAATGAAGTCAAATCTATGGATTTTTGTTTGGTTTAATAATAAGGTCGAGACAAGTTACTCTTAAAAAATTGTATGAGTTTTTTTACTTTAACCAAACTTCAACCTTATCGATTAAATAGTTTTAAAAGTTTGAATGTAATCCTATTTTAACTTAAAGACAATTTAAAAGACTTGCATCATTCAACTTGTATGGAAAAAATATGAACACAATAGAGGTTTTGGTACTTTTACCTTTTCCAGAAAAACTATCCACATACTCAGCCTGCCTATTTGCACACTTTTACTTCATATAGGTCTATATGAGGTATATAAGGTAACATTAAACTCAGTGCATGACTGGTACCAGAAACATCTGTTGAGGAGGCCTATATGCAACAACTGAATATTTAGAGTGTGAAATTGGTGTTTTGTTGATGCCTATACGTTGTGTATAGGTCTATACGCAACAATTTTTTTATATATAAGATCTGGTCAGGTTCGAACTTTCAATATGTAACGTTATATCAATTAAACCGTTTTAATATTATCGTTTCAACATTATATCGTTTCAATATTTACCGTTTTAATATTATCGTTTCAACATTATACCGTTCAATACATTATACAGTTACAATATTATTGTTTCAACATTATACCACTTCAATATTATTGTGTCAATATTTACCGTTTCAACAGTATATTGTTTCAACATTATACCGTTTCAGTATTATACCAAATCAATATTTAGCGTTTCAGCATTATATCGTTTCAGTGTTTACCGGTTTAATATTTAACAACGTTATAGATTATTAACAACTTTTAATATTATATCGTTTCAATGTTTATTATTTTAAGCAAAATATTATGAGATATTATGTATTACAAACAAACATCACGTAACCAAATGATATGCTCTAATATATATATATATATATATATATATATATATATATAGGGAGATGATCATGAGAAAACTAGATATAAATGAGAAAACTAGAAAACTAACTAAAAACCACTAAAAAGGAGGGGGAAACTTTTAATGAAGGAGGGGGGGGGGACTTTTAATGAAGGAGGGGTAAAATTGGAAAAAAAATATATATAATTTTTCAAACATTTCCCATTTCTCCATACGTTATCATTTTAAAACAAAAATGGCACCATAAGATCACAAATTTTTGTATCTTTCAAAGTATATTCGAGCATATTTTTTATGACATAAAAAAAGATTTATGGTGTCGTCTTGTTTTCAATACTATTATTATAGTAGTGCACATGTGCAATATAACATGTACTACAATTGCATTACATGCTTAAAATTAGCCTTTTGAGTATAGTTTAGTTTTTAGGGTTAGTTTTTTTGGAGGTTTAGGATTAAGATTAGGTTTTTGGGTGTGGGGGGGAGGGGGGTTTAGGTTTTTGGGGAGTGGGGGGGGGGGGGGTTAGGTTTTTTTCGGGTTTATGTTTAGGGTTTAGTTTTAGGTTTTCGGGAGGGTGGGGTGGGGGGGTTTAGGTTTTTTTTTTTTGGGGGGGGGGGGGGGGGTGGGGGGGTGTTTAGGTTTTTTGGGGGTGTCGGTGGGGGGTGGGTTAAGTTGTTTAAGCTTTATGTATTAGTGCACATGTGCAGTACAACCAAAAGAAAAATAAATTTTTTTTTTTTTTGAAAAATTTTTTCCATACATAAAAAGTAGCGATTTTTCTATAAAAAATTGTAAAAAAAAAAATTGGTATGTTTTTAGGTTTTTTTAGTTTTTTTTTAGGTTTTTTTGTTAGTTTTTTGGTTTTCTCATTTAAACTAGTTTTCTCATGATCCATCCCCTATATATATATATATATATATATATATATATAGTCAGGATTTAGAGAGAACGGTGAAAAGTGTGAGAACGGTAAGAACGATTTTGGTGGTGACATGTGGCATTGATGATAAATTACACTAAGGGGTAATATTGTCAAAAAAACCCACTCACATGAACTGGTTGTTCAAATAAAACGCCATAAAAACACCCAATTCAGAAAAACGCCATGAAAAATACCCAGTTAAAAACGCCATAAAACAACCAGTTCAGAAAAACATGATGAAAAAACTCAGTTGAAAACGCCATAAAACACTCAGTTCAGATAAACGCCATGAAAATACCTAGTTAAAACGCCATAAAAACACCTAGTTCGGAAAAAAATTGTTAGAAATGTAGGCTTAGAAAACAAATGCAGTATGCAAGCAATGCAGAATAGAGCAGCAGCAGATGCTCTATTGTTTGATGCGCTAATAGAATAGATGCTCTAGTACTAGATGCTATAATCAGATGCTCTAATAGATGCTCTAGTACTAGATGCTCTAACAGATGCTCTAATATGTGGCATGCGTTATTATGTGGGATGCGCTATTATGGAGCAAGTTCAGAAAAACGCCATGAAAATACATAGTCTAAAACGCAATAAAACACTCAGTTCAGAAAAAACGCCATAAAACCCAGTTAATTTTTTTCGAAAAGTATATCAATAGTATACTCATTGGAAAGATAAAAAACGCTGAGTTTTATGGTGTATTTTTTTTCGAAAAAATAATCACGTATAAAAAAGTTATTGTCGTTTAAATATGATGGGGGGAAATGGCATGTGATTAGCATGTGCACATTTGCTTGGATCTTCCTATTTTACCGTTCCTGGTAGTTCCAAGGCCCCTATTATTTACAAAAATGTCACCGCATCAATCTAAGCCACAAACCACTAAGATCTTGTAGCTGAGAATCGTTCTCACCGTTCTCACACTTTGAGGCGTTCTCTCCTGATCCTGTTCCTATATATATATATATCCTCACTTTTGAGTAACTATAGGGTTGTTTCTATTAAATTCCAATCGTAGTTGGTTCATGTAAGAAGTTTGATGATTTTAAGAGACAACTAGCTAAAGAAAACATTTTCGTTTAAAAGGAATATTATACCAAATTGATAAATATTTTGAGTAAAGTATAATATACGTTCCTGAGGTTTACACCCACTAACACATTCAGTCTCTATTTAAAAAAATTCAACACTCCGTTCCATGTGGTTGTCGATTGCTCGCAATTAGGTCCCTCCCACTAACTGACCATTTGTACATTAGTGTAAAGACCAAAATACCCCATATCTTTAGTTACCATTTACGTCCCTAAACGTATAAGTTATATATTCCCTCAATATTATTTTTTTTTTCCTAATCTAGTAACTAACCAGCGTTTATCATTAATTAATCAGCAAAATGAAGTTAATAGCAGTTAGTAAAGCCCGTATTAAGACACCTAGATAGAATTGCACTATGTTTTACCTTTAGAACTTGAAAGGTTTGACATGCAGAATTTGAAATGGGTTGGGCTATTAGAACTTGATTTGGGTTTTAATTTTACAAGTTGAATTGGGATTGACATTCGCAATTGCAACTGACTTGTAGTTGCAGAGCTTAAATTGCCTTCAACTACTCATAGGTTTGACCATCTATTCTGTTCAAACAGGTCATGGCTACCAAAGTTAAGTTATAATTCATGGCTGCCAACTTGAACTGCCTTTAATTACAAATAGGTTTGAGCATCATATCATCGATATTTATAACTCTCCTAAATCCTATAAATCCTTGAACAAGCTAAGGCCTTTTTATAACAGCCTTGACTGATTCCCTGGTCAAATCCATTGCCAAGTTATAACAAATGCCTACCACACAACCCTTAGTATAAGTCTTATAACCAAAGTGTATCATCCATGTTGTACATGATTGTTTTGTACGTCGTGTCGATTAACAACACATGCAAGAATGCACGCCACATATCATGCGAGTAGGGATGAACAAAGAAAATCTTTGATATGACATATGTTCCGGGTTCCTCTCGGGTGTTGTAAACGAAATGGTTAGACAACAACGGATTTTCCAATGTCTGAATAGGAGTCTTTCTGACTTTCTGGTGAGGCTCTAATCTTCTGCATGGTATTTTATACCTCTTTCTGAATATGGACGCTCTTGGGGTCCTGCTTCCTTAACGTGTGAAAAATATTGCGTGGCTCCATGTTTTAAGCTGTCAGCTACTCCACCAACTTATGTTCGTTGGGGAGAAAATCTTCGCATAAACGCGTGGCCCTCCAGATGCTCTGCAGGTTCATGGTTATGTTTCGTTTCGTTTCAGACACTTCTAACATCCAAATGTCGTGCGTAGCATGCCGAAACGCTATTAGTGGAAACATGCAACCAATTTTTTTTGCTCTAGCTTCTCTAATCATGGTTGTAGTACAGTGCTCACCACCACGGTCGCATTCAAGCCATACCTTCCTGATCCTTCCGCCAAGTTTCTTCAATCGCCAGGTCAAACGTAACCATTGTCATTTGCCCTTCTTTGTGCCCTAGCCTTTTGTTCTTGTAAAGATATGAAAAGCTGAAACACTGATACAATTAACTTACACTTATATTTATTAATCTTATTTAATTCTTTTTTATTATATTTATTAATTTTAATTCATAACATCTAACTAAGAAACATACGTATATCATTGTATCACATAACTAAATGAACGTGATACCTTATTAGATTCATACGAATTACTCGGGTTAGGGGGTTGCTCATCATGATACAGTGGTGTGTTCGGAGTTTCACCACCGTATCCTCCACCATCCGGATTGTCTTGTTGCACGTACAAAAAATGTGATACATTATTAGTTTCATACGGATTACTTGGGTTTGGGGGTTGCTCATCAAGATATGGTGGTTTGTTCGGAGGTTCACCATCGTATCCTCCAACACCCGGATAGTCTTGTTGTACGTATAAAGATAGACACCCGTATTTGTAATCTGGATACCCTTGTTGTGCCAGATAAGGTGGTTCATCAACAGGGGGAGGCTCGTTCAAATCTAGCAACGATTTGTTTTGATCAAAATGAATGTCAGACACAACCTCCTCCTCATCGTTAGACTTAGAATCTAGAACGTCAAAATCCTAAAACAACGGTATGATAAATATTTGATAATCAAAACCACAAGTTAAGTTAATAAATATTACCATATCAGTTTTAGGTAGGGATGAGCACGGTACCCGTTCGGTACCGAAAGTACCGGTACCGAGAAACGAGAAAAGTGGGTACCGGAACCAAAAAATAGGGAAAGTTGGTACCGGTATCGGAACCAAATATACCCGATACGGTTCGGTACCGGTTCGGTACCAGTACCCGGTACCAAATGCTCATCCCTAGTTTCAGGCACCCATGACTTGTTAGAATATTGCCCAAAGAAATAGTTGGCGTCCCAAAACGATGACATTTTTAAAGTGTTGAATAAAGAATGAGGCCGACAGTGTGAAGAATTGTTCATTTGAACGGAGGAAGAATGAATTTG